>CAMZMU010000039.1:18506966-18754273 GCA_947311845.1 Poa pratensis
CATTATTCCTGATAAAATTAAAATAATGTACATATAATATAACTACAATATTTTTATTTCAGTTCCCTGAAAAGTCTAACATAGCGGTTAGATGTCATAGACCTATGAATATCCAGAGATGATGTTCTATTTGAAATGGCATATGATCCACAAGCACTAACCAAAATTCAGTTAACATAACGCATAGCAATGTGCACATTTCAATAACAGTTGATAGGAAGATAACCCAAAGCTTAGTGTTTTGCACTTTTTAGTCTACAGTTCATTACACACATCGAAATATCAAAGCTGCACAATCAAATTGAGTAGTAAACCATCACTGGATGATTCATCATTTCATAGAGCAATAGACATTTGATTACACGTGGACACAAAATAAAGTGAAACATTCTGCTCAAATCCTAACGGAAACAAGTTCATCCAAAGATAAACAGTGTTCTACAGTCACACATCTGCATCGCATCGGTATATTTCACTGGAAACCTACTGGGTTCACCAATACATGCAGCAATTCCATACTAATGGACTAACAAAACCCAATCAACTGAGCTCACGAAAATTTATGGCGAACCATTTCGCCAAAATCACTACAAACAATATCTACTGGGAGAGGAAAAGCACCACCTCTATAGTTGCTCCACCGACGATGGAATTGACGCCACCCGCAGCCGCGATGTAGATCGTGTAGCTCTCGTCCACTCCCAGCTCCAGCTACATCCAAAAATTGGTGGAAAATTTCACACTCCCGCACTTGCCGAGACGAAGCAAATGACAACCAAACATGGCAGGCACACTAGGAACAAAACGGCCGTACCGTCTCATTGGCGGAGGCGACGACGACGGTGAGCTTGGAGACGTCGAATTCCCCCGACGCGGGGCGCGCTGCGTGGGCCCACGGGGAGAAGATGAGGGACTTGTACCTCTCGAACGCCTCCGCGACGGCCGCGGCGGCGCCGCCGGGGCCCTGGGCGTCGAGCGCGAGGTCGGGGTCAACGGCCAGGGTCTGCGTCCCCGAGGTGAAGTTCTTCGGCAGAGGCCAGATGTAGACGGGGTTACCGGACGCGGTGAAGTTCGCCGGGGACGGGTGGCGCCGGGCCGCCGCGGCGCCGGAGCCGGCGACGAGGGCTAGGAAGAGATAAGTGAGGAGTTTGGGAGGCATTTTCGGAAAGGTGTTCGGATAATTTCTGGGTTTAAACTGTGATCACGCAAAGGTTGGAGCATAATATATGTGGCGCGAGAAGTGAGCTTTTTTCATTTAGACCCTTTAGTAGTTCTTTTTTTCGGCAACCCTTTAGTAGTTCTTTGAGTTATGGAGTATAATACAATCCCTTGTTAGTTATTTATGTTTCTAGTTGTTGAGAGGTGTATATCATGATCAAAATTTGGTGATCCGGATGAACCTAAATTATAGTGTTCCAGGCACGTCATACCATGGTATAGAAAAAAAAACGGATGTGATGTGAAATTGGCTATATATATCTCGTGTGTCGATAGTTAAGCTTAGCATTACAAATATTGAACCACCCTAGAAAGAAACGACAAAATAAAAAAATCTCAACTTGTAAGATCCCCAAATAAGATATATGCTCATGAATTATCCAATCATCAAGGATGGTCATATTTGTGACGCTAGGTTTTTTCTTTGTTTCTTTTCATTTATACTCACGTATGGAATTAGGCCGAACCGAAGATCAAATTCTTGTAACTGATTTTAGTCAGAACCCCTACATGTTACCTATATCCCAGTCAGATAGGGATTTCAAATATTTGCATGAAAACTGGAGAACTCTAGACAGAAAACGTGAAAAAAATTCAATCACCAACGCCACACTTTACGCCTTTCCCGTCGTTTTTCCCCCTCAAGTAAATTTCTTTCGTGTAGAATCCGCACAATTTCATATTATTTCCAGCAGGCTTTAACAACCATGTAATGAATCTCATATCAACATCAACAAGGAGTAATTACATAACTATGTAACCAAACCAATGATGAGAAGCCCTGCCGCCAGGGGAAGGTAACCGAGACGTCGATATATTTTTCCTTGCGAATTTATACAACAGCTAGTGAGTGGAGCTCAAATACGAGTGATTCAAGGGGTCCTTGAGCAAGATTGGCCAGAGTAGACAGCGGCTAACAACCAGATTCAGCTCCCACGTGGTGCCACACCACTGAGGCCGCAGCAATAATCACACCAGCTCACGTGGGCCCACCTGACAGAGGAGAACAACGGATCCAGACATTCCCACGGCGTTGCTGCAGAACCGACCACGCATTTGGCCTGTTGCGTCAGAAGGATCTGTCGTTGTGCTCTGCTCGCGTACGTGGCTTCGCTTCCGGATATATCTTTTCGTAGTCGTAGCGATCTACGAATGATCGATGCGGCCAAAAGTTTAAAAAAACGGTGAATTTCGTCTTCCAAAATCCAAATTTGTCCATGTTTATCGTTTAGGACTGGAGATTCGAGCGCGTCGGAAGGCTATTCCGCCGCAGGTCTACATCAAAGTTGGAGCATCCTTGGGAGTGAAGAGAGGTGAAGTACGCCACTAATCATGAGTTGACATACATGGTAGTGACGGAACAACAACAACATCATCGTTGCTTAATACATCGATGCGCCCGTAAACAAGTACGAATAAACTAACTTGATCCATGAAGCAAGTTCTAAAACATCGAATTTCGATAAGACTTTGATCTATACATTTTTAGATGAGTGACAAAGTGTCCTACTAAAATTTGGTGATTGATGCGTTAACATATACAGCAAAGATGATGTGCATTGCTAATTTATAAAGCGGCTAAACGTCTTGCAACATTCAGAATCAACAAGTCAGCTTTCCTCATTCATGTACATCTTCCAACTTCTCATCCTTTTCAGCTAAAGTATGCACAAAGTTCGGCATCTAAATGTGAGAACTTTATTAGGTAACAAATTGGACCAATTGTATTTTAACAATGATTATTCATTCAGATGCATATAACTGGACAAGTATGTTAACTTCATGGTATTACTAGTGACGCTTCAAAATGTAGCAGGACTTATTGGCCAAACTAAGTTGGATCACGATATGACTTGAAATGGGAACTAGTACAAAATGCATTTAAAAATGTCAAAACATTCCAAGAAAAATTGGGTGTACATCCACACATTCCATATTCACACACAAAGTTTCATGAAAAATACATTATGTGTGGCATGTTTAAAAAATATTAAAAATGATCTCGTGAAAAGTCGTATGGGAGCACCGAAATTTATCTTTTTACACAAGATGTACATAGAATGTCCGGATTTACACCCGAATTTTTCGTTTGGATTTCTTTTACATTTTTAGAATGCAACTTTTGGTTACTGGGTGCATCTACACATATACATATGAGGCAAAGAAGATTATTTAACTAATTTTATTACTATATTTACTTTATCATGGGAATGGGAACTCATGTGTGCAATTCTATGAGTTAGCAAAAAAAATAGTTTTAAGAAAACCACACAAATAGATGAAAGTTTTTGGTGCGAAAACCAAACATAATAAAATAAAGGGAGCATGCACTCCCGAGAGTACAAAATCCATTTTCTATCCTTAGTTCTTAAGATTTTGGTGTGAATAATAAAATTGTTGACATGGAGAGTGTGCATGGAACATGGAAGGTCATGTGAATTGTTACGAGTTAATTAAAACTTATGTAATGATACATTACGCTGAATTAATGCCATAAAAATTCCACATGGCACTGATAAGTTATAGAAAATGACCACGAAATAGTACGATAGCTCCTACTTTTTTTGAACAAGGGAAATGTTTCAACACTATTTTGAATTCAAAGCTAGATAAAATTGAGCTAGCATGAATAAATTCCAACCATGCGAAAGGTTTAGAACCTAGTGTAGGGGGACGTGCTAAGCAAGATCACTATCAATGTGTTGATAACGGTTACTCGACGACCGTAAACAAAGAGAAAGATTACTATAATTTTGAAACCGTCATTCTAAAAACTGAGTTTCCTTACACTATTTAAGAAAGAAGTCTGGACCTTTTTTTCTTTCAAAAACTGTGGTTTTACAAAAAAAAAACGCATTATCTCTTGCCTAGGCGTTGCAATCCTATGGTCTTGGAATACTTTGGTTTACAAAAACCAAAGCTGCCAAACGGAACCTAAGGTGTGATTGTAAAAAGTGCAGTTGAAAAATACATAACTGAAAAATAAACATAAATTAGAAACCATAAATAAATAAATTTAAAAATCGTGCCTTTAAAAATCCGTCATGAGTTTAAGCAATTTTGTCTTCAGGAATTCGTTAATGTTGATTTTTTTTCAGAAATGCTCACACTTGGAATTGGGACTCGACAGTTGGAGAAGTGAAAGTCTATCGAAAGTAGGAAGACATGATTATTGCAAAAAAAAAAAGTAGGGACATACTTTGGATAGACTACAGAGAGAGTAGGTGAGCTGCACTAATCTCAAACTCAAAACATGCAAAATGGAATTTGTATTTCATCATTGTAAACGACAGAAGAACACCAGAAAATGGTAGTTGAATCCAATATACAGCGATCTTTAATCACCAATCAGAAGAACATAACAGAGGAGACTACGGAGCAGGCAGTTCAAAAGCATTGGCTTTCTAAGGCTTCAGAACACCAGACAAGCCAAAGAAAGCGCTTCGCAATACAAACCAAAGACACACACAAGATGTGTGGAGACAGAAGATGATTATGGTTCCAACAAAAGATGTTCAGAAGAAACAGAGGACATAAAATAGTCAAAAAAGAATAAGAAAGCCAAAGCTAACAGTTCCTAGAGAATAAATACCATAGCAGACAATAATTCACCGAGAAGATTTAAATATTATACGATATATCAAATGCATTCTTCTGTTCTGTAGCCAGCTCGGACGGTCACACACACACACGCACACGATTTAACAAACGACGGCCTGACAGTAACATTTTGTTCTGGCAGTGCTGAGGTGATTGATCAAAATCACGACAGAATAGACTCTCCTAAAGTTATTTATTTCCTATAAGACGACCGGCCGATGGCTTCCTAGTTGGGGGCGAAGAAGATCTCGGAGTCGAGCCTCTTGGACCGGAAGAGCTTCTCCATCTCCGGGGTCGTGTTGAAGGACGCCTCCAGCACCTCGGGCGAGATGGCCTTCCACACCGAGGTCTTCCCGGCCAGGTGGCTGAAGATAGGGCTGCACAGACATACAACTAGCATTAGCTAAACATTCATGGAAATTCAATAAAATGCAATGCAAATTAGAAGCAACAAAGGGCGGTTCCTCACTTGGGGGTGGTGATGATGGAGAACCATTCCATGCCAGAGGCGTCAGCGATCTTGGACACGACGTGGAAGCGCGGCACGATGAAGAGGCTGCCACCCTCAATGCGGGTCTCCAGCACACGCTTACCGTCGGGGCCGACGACCTGGACGCGGCCGCTGCCGCGGACGATGTATGTCACCTGATACGCCGAGTCACAGGAGAACCCTGGGGAGCACATGGAGTGTGCGTCGATCCTGACGAGGTCGGCACCCAGTCCAACCTCCTTCACCAGCGGCAGGTTCACGGTGTTGAGCACCACCACGCGGCCACCGTTGGGGATGTCCACGTCCAGCTTGGCCTCCAGGCAGTTGAGCGCCATGTCCTTCCTGTCCTCAGGGACAGGCTCCGGGAGCTTCTGCCCAGCGGTGAGCTTGACGATCCCGGAAGCCGGCTGGCTGGAGACGAGCTTGGCGGCGTCGGTCTCCTTGAGGTCCCAGGCACGGCCAACGAACTCAGTGGAGAAGCCGGTGAAGATGCCGCTGGAGCCCGTGAGCTGGAAGTTGGTGAACTGGCCGGGCCTGTGGCCCCTGGAGGTGTCGCCGAGGAAGAGGACGACGAGCTCGGTGGCCGACTCAGGAGTGTTGTGCCACCAGGTGACCACGCCGAAGGGGAGCGCCAGAGCGTCGCCCTCCTTCACGGCAACCACCTTCTCCTTGGTGGCCTCAGGCAGGACAATGCCGCAGGTTCCTTTGCCTGATCAATCAAGGATAAAAACCAACAAAATCATCGTGTTAGTACGCAATTCATTGAAAGAAAAGACAAAGAAAATACTACAATAATAATTGACAGAACGAAATCTTAAAACAGAGCACATGGGACACTAGTATTGGTTGCGTTGCATCATCATATGTTCGATGTGTTTTGATCAGAGGAGCAGACATGCATCTAAGTATTGACATTAGAGAAGTATTTGAATATTTGATTAAACGCAGGCTGGGACACGAGTACTCTGTATGCTGATTTGATAAAAAAGAGGTGGGCGATAGCAACCTCTTAAACAAATAGATTTAATCACTCAGTAAACTACTCTCAACCTGACTGTTGTGATGTTGTCACAAATAATTTGGCTAAACACAGTTGTTCGTTGCCGATCTAAAATAAGTGGGATCTGATGCAGACACCTAACCATAACCTGACAACATGGACATCCTAACTGATCGCATCATGAAGTTGACAGATAATCTGACGAAACAAAACAACCGCGACTTCAGAATCCACATCGTGCAGCCAACAAGTTAATTCAGAGCAGAACGACAACTCTGTTCAGTTTCAATCACATCATGCAGTCGACAGATAATCTGACGAAAAAACAAGACAACCGGAGCGCGATCACAATGGGCAGGAGGGGGTCGATCGGCGGCATCATACCTTGGAGGACGTAGGCGACCTTGGCGGAGTCGGAGTAGCTGGGGAGGGACATCCCGCCGGCGGCGAGCGAGAGCTTGGCGGCGCCGATGGAGGCGACGCCGAGCATGGGCAGCTCCGCGGGGCTCCACTCGTAGTAGGCGCCGCCATCGCCGCCGTACGCCTTGGTCGGCTGCCTCGGGGTCAGATCCACCGCCATCGCGAAACGAACAAAAAGCAGGAGCACGAGCTACGACGATCGAAACGAAAGAGGGAAGCGGCGGGAGCAGGAGGGTGTGATGAGGAGAGGCGGGATCGGGTGCTGTCTATATATAGTACCCGTGAGGGAGGCCGACGTGGATAATCAACTAGGATTAGGATTTGGATCCACGAGGGTTTATCGGTTAGCTATCTTATCCGGGCGTAACGCGTTCCCGATTTTACCGAACGCTGGGCGTGCCTAGCTAGACATCGAGCGTCTAGAGCTTTACTTGGTTATGCTGCTGATCTTTGACGTTGCCTTTTGTTTGAAGAAAAAGAAATCCCATTGAATCTCACTATCTTTGGTTGTTGTGAGTTTAGAGAAGATGACGGAGCGCAGATCCAATTTGTTTTTTAAAAAACTGTAGACATAAGATCACTAGAACTTTCGGTGAAAGTTTTGTGAACTGGGCAATAATTGTCCATGAGTAGATGAAAAATATGTAACAATGACGTCGAGACGAATTGCTCATCAAGAAAAGAAAATTGTCATGCACAAGTGCACAACTAACGAAAAATTTCTAGACACTGTATCTCGCGCTAGAAAAGGAATAAAAATGCTCCACAAGAGGACAACGTTCAATGTTTTAAGAAACAAGGCCGGCATGAGAAAGTCCTATGACCGTGTCGAGTGGGACTACCTTAAGGCGATCATGCAGGTTAGGTTTTCACGACATGTGGTTCAGGATGATTATGAGGATGGTCACCACGTTTTCATTCTCAGTGTTACTCAATGGAGAACATTTGGACGAATTCAAACCCTCTCGTGGAAATCGTCAGGGCGATCCAATATCCCCATATTTGTTTCTTTTAGTAGCGGAGGGGCTCTCGTGCCTTTTGAAAGTTAAGCGAATCATCTGGCCTCCAAAGTTTAGGTGGCGCCTACTACTCCGGCGGTGAACCACCTCCTCTTTGCCTATGATAGCCTGATGATTATAAAAGAAAATATCGAGAATGCTCAGGATGCCCGGTACATATTGGAAACATACTGGCGTGCCTTGGGTCAGCGTGTTTGAATCTTGATAAATCATCTATTTTCTTTACTAAACGCTGCCTGATGCAAGTAAAACAGGAACTGAAGCTCACATTGAATGTGCAAAATGAGTCTTTGCTCCTTGATCATATACTCTTGATGGGCATTCTGCAGCTTGATGGAAGAGATCTCATCCATTGCGTCGGAGATCTCGAAAAGGGTGTCGTCGAGTTCGTCTTGGATCTGTCTCTCTCTGGCATGACCTTCGTCCATCACCTTGCATAGCTCGTGCGCCTGGATGTTTTCCTTTCGCGCCCACGCATCTGAATAGTACTTGTTCAAACAATCTTTCCAGATCCATAAGAAACAAACATAGGTTTGTGTCCCCGCCAACAAAAGTGTTACACGTTAAACATTATTTGCAGGGGTTACAACGTATCGGGGTCCGGAGGAATGTGTAGGCGAGAAAAGAACGGCACAAACATGAATCTCTTTGAAGCAGATGCACCTGATTGCCTCTCTGGCAGGGTTCGCGCACTTGTAAAACTCCCGGAGATGGTTTGCCGCCGTGTTTGTTGTGAACAGCACGGCCGGGAGGTGGCACGTGCACAAAAGCGTTGTGGATGCTTTGAATTGCATAGATACACTGAAAAACCTATGAGTGGATTTCCACCATCATTTTTCTCGGAACAAAGGCACTCTGAGTGGGTGAGATAATATCTCGCAGGAGCGGACCAAGGCGATTAAAGGAGTTATTTCTGCACCACCTTGATACGTCTCCAACGTATCTATAATTTCTTATGTTCCATGCTTATATTATATCAATTGCTACATGTTTTATTCACACTTTATAGCATTTTTATGCATTTTCTGGGACTAACCTATTAACAAGATGCCACAGTGCCAGTTCCTGTTTTCTGCTGTTTTTGATTTCAGAAAAGTTGTTCTAGAAATATTCTCGGAATTGGACGAAACAAAAAGCCAAGGTCCTATTTTTCTGTCACGTACACGGAGTCCGAAGGAGAGACGAAGGGGGGCACCGAGGCGCCCTCACCATGTGGTGGCGCGGGTCCCACCCGTGGCGCGCCGCCACGTGGTGAGGAGCCCTCGGGCCTCCACCGACATCGCCCCTTCGCCTATAAATTGCCTTTCTCGGGAAAACCCTAAACACCCGAGCCTCCATCCACGAAAAGTTCTAGAGCCGCCGCCGTCGTCAACCCTAGCTCGGGAGGGTTCTGAAGCTCTTCCCGGCACCCTGCGGAGAGGGGAATCATCACCGGAGGGCTCTACATCGCCATGCCTTCCTCCGGAGTGATGTGTGGGTAGTCCAGCCCTGGACTATGGGTCCATAGCAGTAGCTAGATGGTTGTCTTCTCCTCTTGTGCCATCATGTTTAGATCTTGTGAGCTGCCTATCATGATCAAGATCATCTTATTGTAATGCTACATGTTGTGTTTGCTGCGATCCGATGAATATTGAATACTGTAACACCCCGAAAATTTAAACCTAATTTTAGTGGTGTTTTCCGACACCTGAAAAACTTTTTCCTCTTATCCTAAATATTTCTTCAAATCTTTGAGGATGAATTGACTTGGGAATTGCTCCCTCAAGAATTTTCCCAGTGATCCATGAACCACTCCATCACCCGTAATAATTTTGATGCTTAGGTTTTCCCTCGAAAACCCTAGCCCTAATTATCGAACTTTTAAACCATTTTCTCCACCTACCAATGGAAAGCCTATTTCCATAGCTAGAAAAATTCCACTAAAAATACCAGAGGACTCCCCTATCCATATAAAGACAATCCATGCAAAAATGTTGCATGCTTCAATGCAATATTTCAAAGTTAGGCACTATTTTCCAAACTGCCCTTTTTGATCCAGAAATGTTTGAGTCAAGCTATGTATCTCCATAAATTCTGATAAATTCAGGGGATGAATATTTTTACATTCCCTGCACTTCATATTTTGGAGCCAAACCCATTTGGGCAACTTTTGACCTACTTCCTTTGTAAGGCCATTTTCATGCCTATTTGAGATCTTCAAGCAAACCTATACCTAGACAAATCCGATGACCATGAAACTTGGTCACATTGACCACATGGTCCATAGACACACATATCCAGAAGATCACCCCAAGGTGAAGTGTGAAAAATCACTTTGCCTTGATCATGCCAATATGCCAATTTTTGGACATCTTGCCAAAACCCAATTTACCCATGTCCAATTGAGCTCAAACTCCATAGACACCCTCCTTATGCCACAAATACTCAGTGGTAATTTTTGGGGATTTTTCTGAGTTGTGCAATGCCCCTGTCATTTCATCGAGCACCTTCGGTGATTTTGGTTTTCTGGAAAATCTATTTTACAAAGTTTGGAATCCCTCAGGGTTTCTTGTTTTGTTGTGTTCCCCTCATCGTTACGAACCCATTGGTGGAAACCTTGTTCCATTTGGTGCTCCGAGTCATCAGGAACGCGACGATGTCACCCGTGTCGCGCTCTGGACGTCCGGGACACGCGCTTAGGCAAGACCTAATTCCCGCTTACTGCTGTGGACGGTGCCTGATCCTTCTGCTGCAGTGCACCTCGTGCCCCACTGTGCCTCCAGCACGGCGGTCTCACCCTCCCCTCATCCCTATCTCCATCTTGTGGAGGAGAAAAACTTGGAAAAATCTAGGTTAGCCATCAATGGCCATCACCTACCTCTCCTCCCCTCCCTCCATATAAGAGCAGCCCGAGCGAGGGTTAGCCACTCACCCCATTCCCTCTCCCCTGCCCTCCTCATTCGGTGCCAGAACGCGAGAGGAGAGCCACCAAAAATCCTCCACTAAAAGTTCCTCCATGGCCACCATGGCCGGAGCTCGAAAGAGCTCGGGGAAGGCCACCCCGCTGCCGGCCCCTCCTCCCACGGCCGCGGCACGCCGCCCCGGTCCCGTCCCCGCCGTCAGCCGGCCTCCCGGCGTCCTCCACGGCCGTCCCCGGCCAGTCTCCGTTCGATCCAGTGAGGATCGGGAGGTTGGAGATGACCAGGGATCGATCCTCTGTTTTTTTTTTTCCTTTTTTTTTCCAACAAACCATTTTCTGGCCCAGCCAGTGCTGTTAGCAGGCCGGCCTTCCAGCGGCCCAGCCAGGCGCGCGCAGCGCAGTAGCGGCCCATTAGCGGCCCGTCCATTTTTTTCCGTGGATTCTTTTTCTTTTTCTGCTGTACAGTTTTTCAAACGCCCACAACTTTCAAACCAGCTCCGTTTTCGGTGATTCAAATTTCCAAATCTTCGTATCGGCGATATCTTTCCATTGGTATTGGTTTTGCTGTCTTTGAAAATATTTAGTTTCGTTGACTTTATTTAACGCGGTGTTTTCCGTTCCGGAGTTTAGTCGTTTTTCGAGTTTCCGACGCGCGACGACGCCGAGACCTCCCGGATCTTTTGGAACCCGTCTCCTAAGGCAAGCTAAGCCCTTGCTATGAACAGCCCAGCAGTGTTTGTTCGATTATTTTACTTACTACCATGCCGAGTGTTATATTGTTGTCTGTGTACTGTTAGATTTATGCATGTCTGTTTGTTGTTCATGTTTAAATATGAAACCTGTAATATTGCTCCTGCCATATTGCATTTTAAATATTGCTGCATATATATATATATATATATATATATATATATATATATATCTGTGGATCTTTGCAACACCCTTTCTTTTTGTCGAACGAGAAGGCGCTGGTCGGCGGTTTCGCCGCCGTAGTCTTCCGGTTGACGTTTCCTTTTCCTTGTCGAACGAGAAGGCGCTGGTCGGCGGAATCGCCGCCGTAGTCTTCCGGTTGACGTTTCTTTTCCTTGTCGAACGAGAAGGCGTTGGTCGGCGGGTTCGCCGCCGTAGTCTTCCGGTTGACGTTCTTTTTATTTTGCTAAGTTTGGACATGGATACTACTATTTCTTGAAATATTATGTTGCTAATGTCTTGTTGTTTGTTGATATATATTATTTTGATACTGTGGTTGTGCTGAACTAACCCTCTGTTGTTTGGACTTGTTATGATGAAACTTGATTAAATGAAACTCCCCTCCAAACAACGATAGGGTCAGTCCATGGTGCCACTAATCTGAACTTTGAAAGCAGGACCATCGTCGTCTTATGGAGGACCGTGACCTAGTAGGTTGTTGAGCCCCTTTTGTGCCATCCATTGTGCGCAGTCGTTCGGTTGTGCTGTCCGAGGGTAGAGGTCGACAGGCATGGGTTCGACTGTGATAGGGATTCCGGAGCTAGGTATACTCGGTAGCGCCGGGGGATGTGCCGGATTTACTTGCCCGTTGTACCATGTGTATAGGGTGGTGCAGGAGAGTGTCTTAGCAAGTGGACCGTCATGTGAGTGTATTTTGCTCAGTACGACTTTGGCGTGACAACCTGAAGTGCCGGCTGAGTAGGGTGCATTCCGATAGTTGGAAATGCAACCTCTCGAGAGTGTCAACCTAGCAAGCTAGCCCCGTTCCTGGGATATGGAACAACAGTTCAGTGTCGGTCACACTGTGTGTCTTTGTCGTGTCAGGAGGTAAAACTTAAGATCTGTTTGAAAGAATTAATGAACGATCTGATTTCACTAAATGAACAAATAAGATGATGCAGGGAATGTTGCCTTAAGATGCTGATGGTTCCCGTGACGTAGGATGGCGGTGTGATCGTTGGGAGCCTAGAGTTAGGCCTGAACCAACATCAACCGTGCATGCCCAGAGTGGAAAGATAAGTCCAGTGGGCCTAGCAGTGATCACAGGTGCTGTTGTGTATTATTTGGTACCAACTGGTACACTCGTTTACTCGTCACAGGTAATCTCTTTGTGATTGCCGGTGCACGATCCAACCCCACCTGGCTTGGACTCTGCACTGGTGATACCCCGTTGTTTGCTTATGCCATGTTTTGCTTGTGATGCCATGCTACCTTTATGTTATACTGTATATTTGTCTGTCTAGAGTACACACTTGCCATGTGTAGTATTTTATTTCCAATGTATATCCTGTTGCATGATTGTTGGATTGTTTGTAGTGAGTGGCGATTCTTGCTGAGTGCATACAAATGTACTCACGCGCCTTGTGTTTGTGGCCAGATTTTGGCGAGGATTCATCTTCCACCATAGCGAGGAGATGGAGCAGGAGCGTGATAGGACCAGTAGCCCAGCCAGATGCCTGTGGAGTGGAGCCGCTCCAAGCCGTTGCCTTAGTCGTCTTCCGCTGCCAGTTAAACTCTGTCCCGAGCCATGCTTGGCTTGATATTTGGTCATGCCTCGATGGCCTTGTAAACCATTTGTAGCACTTCTTGTGCCTGATTGTGTAATGATTTCCATTATGTTGCAATGTGTGACGTGCGGCCAGATATCCTGGGCTGGCGCACGGGACGACCGCCTCTCTGGCGAGATGTGCCAGGGAGGGGTGTCACAAATACTATGTCAAGTTGACTATTGATTTATCATGCCTATGTTGTTTATGATCTTGCATGCTCTCCGTTATTAGTGTAGGCTTTGGCCAAGTTTATACTTGTAACTTTAAGACGGAGTATTTATGCTAGATAGTGGGTTCATGCCTCCATTTAATCTGGGACAGTGACAGAAAGTTCTAAGGTTGTGGATGTGCTGTTGCTACTAGGGGTAAAACAGCAATGTTTTGTCTAAGGATATTTGTATTGTTTACATTATGCACCATACTTAATGCAATTATCTGTTGCTTGCAACTTAATACTGGAAGGGGTGCGGATGCTAACCTGAAGGTGGACTATTTAGGCACAGATGCATGCTGGATAGCGGTCTGTGTACTTTGTCGTAATGCCCAAGTAAATCGCATAGTGATCATCATGACTTGTATATGCATTGTTATGCACTCTCTATTTTGTCAATTGTCCAGCTATAATTTGTTTACCCTGCATGTTAATATTTTATTATAGAGACACCACTAGTGAACTGTGGACCCCGGACAATTCTTTTACATCTGAAATACAACCAACTGCAATCATTGTTCTCTTTAATTCTCTGCAAACAAACATCATTTTCCACACCACACTTTTAACCCTTTGTTTTCAGCAAGCCGGTGAGATTGACAGCCTCACTGTTTCGTTGGGACAAAGTAGTTTGATTGTCTTTGTACAGGTTCCACGTTGGCACCGGAATCCCTGGTGTTGCGCCGCACTACACTCCTGCACCAACAACCTTCAGAAGACCCTTGACTTCCTACTGGTTCGATTAAACCTTGGTTTCTTACTAAGGGGAAACTTGCTGCTGCACTCATCATACCTTCCTCTTGGGGTTCCCAACGGACGTGTAACTTAACACGCATCAAGCCAGTTTTCTGGCGCCGTTGCCGGGGAAGTCAAACCTTCTGCAAGGGGAGTCTCTCACTTCCAATCTCTTTACTTTGTTTTTGTCTTGCTTATTTTATTTTTACTTTATCTTGTTTGCTTCTTTATATCAAAAACACAAAAAAATTAGTTACTTGCATTTACTTTTATATTTCGGCCTAGCTTTAATTTTGCTAAAATGAGTACTCCTGAGAACACCAAGTTGTGTGACTTCACTAGCACAAATAATAATGATTTCATATGCACTCCTATTGCTCCACCTGCTTCTAAAGCAGACTTTTATGAAATTAAACCTGATCTGTTAAATCTTGTTATGAAAGAGCAATTTTCTGGTGTTAGTACTGATGATGCTGCTGCTCACCTTAATAATTTTGTTGAACTTTGTGAGATGCAAAAGTATAAGGATATAGATGGAGATATTATTAAACTGAAATTATTTCCTTTCTCTTTAAGAGGAAGAGCTAAAGAATGGTTGCTATCTTTGCCTAGAAATAGTATTGATTCATGGACTAAATGCAAAGACTTTCATTGGGAAATATTATCCTCCTGCTAAGATTATATCTTTGAGAAGTAGCATTATAAATTTTAAACAATTTGATAATGAGCATGTTGCCCAAGCATGGGAGAGAATGAAATCATTGGTAAAGAATTGTCCCACCCATGGACTGACTGCTTGGATGATCATCCAAACCTTTTATGCAGGACTGAATTTTTCTTCAAGAAACCTTCTGGATTCAGCTGCTGGAGGTACCTTTATGTACATCACTTTGGGTGCAGCAACAAAGCTTCTTGATTATATGATGATTAATTATTCTGAATGGCACACTGAGAGGACTCCACAAGGTAAGAAGGTAAATTCTGTTGAAGAAACCTCTTCCTTGAGTGATAAGATTGATGTCATTATGTCTATGCTTGTGAATGGTAAATCTCATGTTGATCCAAATAATGTTCCTTTAGCTTCATTGGTTGCCCAAGAAGAGCATGTTGATGTGAACTTCATTAAAAATAATAATTTCAACAACAATGCTTATAGGAATAATTTTGGTAACAACAATTATAAGCCATATCCTTCTAGCAATGGTTATGGTAATTCTTATGGTAGATCTGGGTTGCCTAGTGAGGAAAGGATGCTAGAAATTGAAAGGGCTACTAAGAATTCTATGCAATCGCAATATGAGCAAAACCAATTGTTTACTAAAACCATGAATGAACAATCTGCTATGTTGAAAAATATAGGACATCAACTTGAGAATTTGAATAAGGAAATTTCTGATTTGCAAACTAAGCTTTCAAATGCTGAAAACCGTATTTCATCCATGTCTGAATCACAAGCTTCTTTAATTAATAAAATGGCTGCTAAACCTAAAGCTATTGATAACAAGATTTTTGCTACTGCCAATGCTATCCAAGTTAAAATTGATAATAATATTAGGATGTTGGCTGAATTGCATGCTAGGTGGGAAAGAGAAGATGAAATTGCTAGAAAGAATAGTATAGCTAGAGTTTGTACTATCACTACCACTAGTAATGCTGAAGCATCACATGTTAGTAAACCTTCTACTATCAATGGTAACATTATTGGTGTTGGCAATGTTTCCACTTCCATTGCAAAACGTTTGAAATTGCCTAAAACCACTGAAACTGTTCTGATAAAAGTGCTGAAATTTTTCGAACTATGGGGGACAATGGTCCCATTGCTTTAGATGACGATGATCTTGATTTTGATAATTGTAATATTTCTGAAGTTATTATGTTCTTGCAAAAGCTAGCTAGAAGTCCTAATGCTAGTGCTATAAATTTGGCTTTTACAAAACATATTACAAATGCTCTCATGCAAGTTAGGGAAGAGAAATTAAGACATGAAGCTTCTATCCCTAGGAAGTTAGAAGATGGTTGGGAGCCCATCATTAAAATGAAGGTGAATGATTTTGATTGTAATGCTTTATGTGATCTTGGTGCTAGTATCTCTGTTATGCCTAAGAAACTTTATGATATGCTTGATTTACCACCTTTGGAACACTGTTATTTGGATGTTCATCTTGCTGATAATTCTATGAAGAAACCTTTGGGGAGAATTGATAATGTTCATATTATGGTTAACAATAACCTTGTCCCCGTTGATTTTGTTGTTTTGGATATTGAATGCAATGCATCTTGTCCTATTGTTTTGGGAAGACCTTTTCTTCGAACTGTTGGTGCTATTATTGATATGAAAGAAGGGAATATTAGGTATCAATTCCCACTCAAGAAAGGTATGGAACACTTCCCTAGAAAGAGAATGAAGCTACCTTTTGATTCTATTATTAGAACAAATTATGATGTTGATGCTTCTTCTCTTGAGAACACTTGATTTTCACTTTCTGCGCCTAGCTGAAAGGCGTTAAAGAAAAGCGCTTATGGGAGACAACCCATCATTTTATTTCTGTTATTTTTATTTTATTTGAGTCAAGGAGTGTGCTTACTTCTGTAACAACTCCTTTGTATCTTTATTTTCTTGCAATGTTGTGCCAAGTAAAGTCTCTAGTAGAAAGTTGATGCTAGATTTGGATTTCTGCACAGGGACAGATTTTTGCTGTCCACGGTTTTGAGCTTTATTCACTCCAGAAAAATTGAAAAATTCTGAAAAAATTCGTGCGTGATCCTCAGATATGTACGCAACTTTCATTAGTTTTGAGTTTCTCAATCTGAGCAACTTAAGTGCCTCGAAAAATTCGTCTTTACGGACTGTTCTGTTTTGACAGATTCTGCCATTTATTTTGCATTGCTCTTTTACTATGTTTGATTGGATTTCTTTGCTCCATAAAACATCAGTGGCTGTAGCTAATGTCCAGAAGTATTGGTGATGATTGTGTCACTGTAGAATATGAGAATTTTTGATTATGCACTAACCCTCTAATGAGAATTACTTTGAGTTTGGTGTGGCGGAAGTTTTCAAGGATCAAGCGAGAAGGATGATATGATGTGATCAAGAAGAGTGAAAAGCCTAAGCTTGGGGATGCCCCCGTGGGTCACCCAAGCATATTTCAAGAAGACTCAAGCGTCTAAGCTTGGGGATGCCCAAGGCATCCCCTTCTTCATCAACAACTTATCAGGTCATTCTAGTGAAACTATATTTTAATTCTTCACATCTTATGTACTTTACTTGGAGCGTCTGTGTGCTTTTATTTTCGCATTGTTATTTTTATTTTCTGAATAAATTGGATCCTAGCATTCTTGTGTGGGAGAGAGACACGCTCCGCTTTTTCATGTGAATACTCATATTCTTCACTTATATCTGTTGAGTATTCTTATCTAGCTACTGCTATGCTTTTAGCTCCTGTTTTTCATGCATCTCTTATTCAGAGCTGTTAGTTCTTGTAGAGTAATACTCTCTTGTTTCATTTGTAAATTATTTGGAGAGTTTTTGTTGAAATAAGTTGATTGGTGTTTGGTTGGAAACAGAAAATGCAACATGTGGTAGATGGTATATCGAAAAGACACACATATAGATCATTGTCTTGGATAATTTGATACTTGGCAATTGTTTTGAGCTCTCAAGTATTTCATGTTTAAGCTCTTGCATCATGTAGTTAAAAACCTATTAGTAAAGAACTACCGTAGAGCTTGTTGAAATTTGGTTTGCATGTTTGCTATCTCTAAGGTCTAGATATTTTCTGGTAAAAGTGTTTGAGCAACAAGGAAGACAGTGTAGAGTCTTATAATGCTTGCAATATGTTTTCATTAAGTCTTGCTGTACCGGTTGATATCTTGTGTTTGCTTCAAACAACCTTGCTAGCCTAAACTCTGTACTGAGAGGGAATGCTTCTCGTGCATCCAAATCCTTGAGCCAAAACCCATGCCATTTGTGTCCACCATAACTACCTATTATGTGGTTTTTCTGCCATTCCAAGTAAATACTTCATGTGCTACCTTTAAACTATTCAAAAGCTATTATCCCTTATTTGTGTCAATGTTTTATAGCTCATGAGGAAGTATGTGGTGTTTTATCTTTCAACCTTGTCATTTACTCCTGACAGACTTTCACCAATGGACTAGTGGCATATACATCCGCTTATCCAATAATTTTGCAAAAAGAGCTGGCAAATGGGGTGCCCAGTCCCAATTAATTACAACTTTCACCTTTAATTCTCTTCACATGTTTTGCCCTGATTTATCAGTAAGCAATTTAAAAAGTTGATCATTTAAAATAGACACTCCTCCATGGTATGTGATTGTTGGAAGGCACCCGAGGATTCGGTTAGCCATGGCTTGTGTAAGCAAAGGTTGGGAGGAGTGTCACCCAAATTAAAGTACATGTGTAAACAAAAGAGAAGAGGGATGATCTGCCTTTGGGTAGAAATAACGTCCTTCATGGGAGCCGCTCTTGAAAGTCTGGTTGACAAGGGGGTTAGAGTGCCCACTACCATTCGTTGACAACAACAAACACCTCTCAAAACTTTATTTTTATGCTCTCTATATGATTTCAAAACTTAAAAAGCTCTAGCACATGATTTAATCCCTGCTTCCCTCTGCGAAGGGCCTTTCTTTTACTTTAGGTTGAGTCAGTTTACCTACTCCTTTCTATCTCAGAAGCAAACACTTGTGTCAACTTTGTGTGCAACAATTTTTATATGCTTACTTATTGCACTTATTATATTGCTTTGTGTTGACAATTATCCATGAGATATACAAGTTGAAAGTTGAAAGCAATTGCTG
Organism: Poa pratensis; assembly: GCA_947311845.1. Lineage (NCBI taxonomy): Eukaryota > Viridiplantae > Streptophyta > Magnoliopsida > Poales > Poaceae > Poa > Poa pratensis. The sequence continues at coordinate 18,525,896 of CAMZMU010000039.1, forward strand.
AAACTTAAATCTTCCTTTGTGTTGCTTCAATGCCTTTTACTTAGAATCTATTGCTTTATGAGTTAACTCTTATGCAAAACTTTTTGATGCTTGTCTTGAAAGTACTATTTATGAAAAGTTTTTGCTTATATGATTCAGTTGTTTACTCATTATCTATTTGTTAGCAAACTATAGACCATTGCCTTGAGTCACTTCATTCATAACATATGCTTTACAATATTATTTGATCATGATTATGTGGTAGCATGTCACCTAAGAAATTATTTGTTGTTATCGTTTTACCTACTCGAGGACGAGTAGAACTAAGCTTGGGGATGCTTGATACGTCTCCAACGTATCTATAATTTCTTATGTTCCATGCTTATATTATATCAATTGCTACATGTTTTATTCACACTTTATAGCATTTTTATGCATTTTCTGGGACTAACCTATTAACAAGATGCCACAGTGCCAGTTCCTGTTTTCTGCTGTTTTTGATTCCAGAAAAGCTGTTCTGGAAATATTCTCGGAATTGGACGAAACAAAAAGCCAAGGTCCTATTTTTCTGTCACGTACACGGAGTCCGAAGGAGAGACGAAGGGGGGCACCGAGGCGTCCTCACCATGTGGTGGCGCGGGTCCCACCCCTGGCGCGCCGCCACGTGGTGAGGAGCCCTCGGGCCTCCACCGACATCGCCCCTTCGCCTATAAATTGCCTTTCTCGGGAAAACCCTAAACACCCGAGCCTCCATCCACGAAAAGTTCCAGAGCCGCCGTCGTCGTCAACCCTAGCTCGGGAGGGTTCTGAAGCTCTTACCGACACCCTGTCGGAGAGGGGAATCATCACGGAGGGCTCTACATCGCCATGCCTTCCTCCGGAGTGATGTGTGAGTAGTCCACCCCTGGACTATGGGTCCATAGCAGTAGCTAGATGGTTGTCTTCTCGTCTTGTGCCATCATGTTTAGATCTTGTGAGCTGCCTATTGAAAGGGCATGTGTTGCCCCATGCGTGGTTTTGGTAATTAATGACAATCCCAATGGACTAATGTTTGCATTGCGGTATCTTTATAGATCTTGTCCATGAAGAAGATTGGAGTTCATGTGTTGGACTCTAGAAGATTACATGATGATCAATGCTCTATTCAAGGGTTTATATAAAGAATGGTCATCTAGAGTTAAGCTTATTGCAAGCATGGCTTGGAAAAGAAGATTGAGTGAACATTCATGTTTATCTCCAAGCCATCATCTCTTTTGATTGGATCCTCAATATAGTTTGATCTCCTTCCATCTATTCGTCATTGGATATGTGCATTTGATTTCACTCATATCATGAGAAATGCACACTTTATGGAGGAGCTCTTACTATATTGGCCTTCTAGATTTTTCCTCCCATTTCGGCAATCGATGCCAATGGGGGAGAAGTTTAGAGGGTTTAAGGGAATTTGGTTTTATGCTTTAGTTTTGTTCTAAAGCATTTGCCTTTCTTTCTCTTGCATCCTTGCTCTTTGTTGTGCATGGTTGCTTAATTCATTATATTAATCCTCGTAAAAGGGATTGTCATCCATACCAAGTTCATCAAAAACGGATTTCATACGAATATCTTGTTGCGTTTTTGATGTTGGAGGTTTTACCGATTTGCCTTTTCTAAGAGAGGTCAAACTCTTTTCTTGTGGCTTCCTTCTCACATGATGGAAAATGATGTTTCTCTGCATAATCTTGTAAAGCTCTTCGTTGTGATTCCAACGAGCCCAAGATCATCGAAATCGGAGTCCGGATGAAAAAGTTATTGTCGTTTTCGTTTTGGTGTTTCTGCAGTTTTCTAGTGGGCGGAAATATCCGGCCCCTAGGCCGGAAATATCCGCCCCCGGGAAATTTCCGGCCAAATTTCCGGCCCAGGTCCAGTACTGAAGTTTTGGGAGACTTAGTCATTTTTCGAGGGTCCGGAAATATCCGGTACTCAACCCGGAAATATCCGGTGCGCGGTTTTTCCAGCAACGGCTCTTTTTCGTGAGTACCTATATAAGTCCCCCTTCTTCCCCAATGGTTCCCCAACCATTTGAGCTTGTTTTTTCCCTCTCTCTCCTCCATTGTTGACCTTTGGAAAAGCTTGCCCCCTCTCAATCCCTCCCATGATTCTTGCATATCTTTGAGGGAAAAGTGAGAGGAGATCTAGATCTACAATTCCACCAATTCATCTCTCCTCTAAGTGAGGGGAACCTAGTAGATCTTGATCTTGGAGTTCTTGTGTGGTTCTCTTCTTTGTTCTTCCTCTCTTCTCCCCCCATAAGCATTAGTTGCTTTTGGTGGGATTTGAGAGTGAAGGACTTGAGCACTTCTTGTGTTCTTGCCATTGCTTTTGTGCATCGGTTTGTGCTCTCCACGAGGATTCGTGGAAGTGAAAGTTCATGAGCTTGTTACTCTTGGGTCTTTGGACCCTAGACGCCTTTTGTGGCGGTGGACGCCTTTTGTGGCGGTGGAGGCCTTTTGTGGCCACTTGGGAGCTCCCAATCCTTTTGTGGGTTGTGCCTCAAGATTGTTGTAAGGGACTCGGATTTCCGCCCCAAAGGAAATCAATAGTGGAAGGTGAACCGAGCTTTTGGGCAAGGTTCATCGGAGAATAGGGTGAGGCCATTTGTGGCGTCTTGAGTTTGATACTCACACCCTCCAACGAGACGTACTCCCCTAAAAAGGAGGAACTCGGGAATACTTCGTCGTCTCCGCGTGCCTCGGTTATTTCTGTACCCGAGCTCTTTACTTATGCACTTTACATTGTGATAGCCTTCGTGCTTGAAGTCTTATATCTTGCTATCACTTTGTTGCTTGTCTTGCTTAGCATAAGTTGTTGGTGCACATAGGTGAGCCTAGTATATTTAGGTTGTTGGCTTGTTAATTTAAACAACTAGTTTTATTCCGTAATTATCAAGCCTAAACCGGAAAAGTTTTTAAACGCCTATTCACCCCCCCCCCCCCCTCTAGGCGACATCCATATCCTTTCAATTGGTATCAGAGCGAGGTTCTCTCTTTTAGGGCTTTACCGCCCGAGAGTTAACATGTCGTTTAGAGAATTAGTGCACGATCCCACTTTTATATTCGATGGCACAAATTATGGTGTTTGGAAAATTCGCATGCTTAATTTTTTTAGGGACATGGGTCCAAATTATATTGAGAGCATTGTAGATGTGGGTTTTTCTCCTCCAAAGAATTCCCAAGAATTATCTTTAGAGGGTGAGAAAAACTCTCATCTCGATACTCAAGTATCTAATGGTCTCATTTGTGTTTTGAGCGATGTAGTTCTTGCATCAATCATGCCTTTCCGGAACGCTCATGAGATTTGGACCAAGCTTCAAGATAAATATGAAGTGTCCAACATTATTGAGGATGATTGTTCTCCTTCCACCTCCGGCCGTGATGAGTTCACAATTCTACCACTTCACATACATGTGATTTGTCACAAGGTAACGATATGGTGAGTGGTGATAGAAATTGCTTTGTTGATGGTGAATATTCTATGGACTATACTTCATCTCTATCTCATTGCAATGTTCTATCTTTTGACTTAAACACTTCTAGCACTCCAAATGTCTTACATGCTAGTGTTGATAGTCCTTGCATATCATGTATTAGTTGTTTAGCTAAATCTCATGATGATATGCTTCCTATGTCTTGTTGCCATGAAAATAATGTTTCCATATCCTCTAGTGTTTGTGTGGCTAACAATGTAGAGGAATCCCAACTTTTGTTGGAACAAGACATGGACCTCAATGGTGCTTCAAGTAATTCTTCATCGTCATCGTCCATTACTCACTTTTGCCTTATGGCTATGGATTCAAAGATTTCTCCATCTTTGGAACCCTCTACATCTTGTGATGATGAGGATGAAGATTATTATGGATTAAAAGAGGATGATATTGACTCCTTAAAGGAGAAGAGTGAGATGGTTTTTGGTGCTCTCCCTAATGATAGTAAAGCTTGCTCTTATTTGTGTGAAATTTTGTCTTATGCTATTAAGTGCAAGGAAACCATTGAAGAAAAGGGAAGGGTCGAAAGAGAGGATGCTATGGAAAAACATCCTTAGAAAATGCTCTTGAGGAAGAGCATGAGGTTCGAGTGTCTCTGAGGAGAAACTTGAATCTCTTGATGAATCAAATGATCTCATTATTGCTAAAATCATTAAGGAAAGAGATCATGCTATTGCTAAATATAAAGTGCTTAAAAAGGAAAAAGTTGAATTTGGTGTTGGCAATGCTAGACTAGTTGAGGATATAGAGAGACTTGACAAAGCTCATAAGGCTTTGGAAAGTGAACACTCTCTCCTTACCAAGTCTCATGATCAACTCCAAACTCAATTATCTAAAAATGATGTGCCTAGTTCCTCTACTCTCTCATGTGATCATGCTAATATTATTGAGGAAAATATTAGGTTGAATGTTGAGCTTGCCATATTGTCTTCTTCCATTTCTAATGATAATGATGCTTGTGCTACTAACTCAATTTCTCGTGAAGCATCTATTTTGAAGGAGAATGTTGAGCTAAGAGCTCAACTTGAGTTGCTAACTAGCAAGTATGGGAAATTGGAAGAAAGTCATGAAAAGCTCTCTAGCTCTAATGTGGATCTTCTAGCATCCCATGCGAAGCTAAAGTTAGCTCATGAGGCTATCACTACAAAGGTAACATCTTGTGAGCCTCATGTGGACAATGGCACCACTTCTACTCTAAATGCTTTATTGCCATGTGCTAGTCCATGTAATTCTACATCACATACTATTGCTAAATCTTTTGATGAATTACTTTCCATGCCTTGTTGCTCTAACAATGAAGCATCCACTTCCTCTAGTGTTTTTGTTGATACTAACCATGTAGAGGAATTAAAAGAGCTCAAGGCCCAAGTCGCTTCTTTGAAGAAAGACTTGGAAAAGCGTCATGTTGGGAAGTCCACACTTGACAATGTGTTGAGTGTTCAAAGACGCCCCAATGACAAGAGTGGACTTGGATTCAACTCCAATAACAAGAACAAGTCCAAGTCTAACAAGAAGAACAAGGACCAAGAACAAGCTAAAGATTCGGCCAAGATTATTTGCTTCAAGTGCAAAGTTGAAGGGCACCATGTTAGATCTTACCCTTTGAAGAAGAAGTCCCTTGGTGAGAAGCAACAAGGGAAGAGGCCCCAAGCTCAAACTCAAGTTCGTCAAGTTCAAGAACGGCCACTTCCCAAGAAGAATCAAGCTATTCCTCCTCAAGTTGAGATTTCAACTAAGAAGAAGGGAAAAAGCCAATGTTGCTACTTATGCCGTGAGAAGGGCCACCTTGCTTCTTCATGCACTAATGGTACCTTATCCAACCCCATTAATATTGATGATGGCTATTCTCTTCGGAAGGATAAGGTTGGCAATGTGTTTGACAAATATGTTGGTACTCAAAGTGGTGTCAAGAAATGCACCATTTGGGTTGCCAAGCCTATTGTGACTAACCTCTTAGGACCCAACTTGGTTGGGGACCAACAAGCTAAAACTTGATCAATAGGTGTTGTTGGAGGGCATTGGAGACTTGGCTACATCATGAAGAATTAAGGGATTTTCATCAAGTTTATTCTCTCAAGCCAAGCTATTTGGATTATATTGTTCTATCTCATACCCAATGTTCCTCCTTGCGGTAACCTGTGCTTCTATCACATATACATTGAAAGTTACTTGCACCCTTGCATGTGTTAGATTTTGTACCTTGCTAGTGTTTGTATGTTGTAACAGCCCACTTTTGCTATTGTAAAATTTGAACCAAATTTTCACTTTTCTTTCCTCCCATGCATCATGGCATCAATGCATAACTGTTGTCCATTTGAAACAAACAACAATTCTAGTGAAATGATGTGAAGTAGTTGAACAAAAGTTCGTGACCTAAAATATTTGTCAAGGAAGTTCCAAGAGTTCAAAAATAATGTTTTGAACTTGCTTTAAAAATTCTAAAGTATTATAAATTGGTAATTAAGAAAAATGCCATATTCAAAACCAATGCACGAAAGTTGCTCAAAAGATTTTATTTTGAGACGCCAAATTTTGTGGAGCCTCTACATGATATGGGGAGGCTGCCCAAATATTTTCATAATTTTTGAAATGAGTTAAGTGCCCCAAATAAATCCCCAAAGAGCTACTGGTTTTAAAAGGAAAAGGAAGAAACAGGAAAAGGACTTACTCGTAAACTGGAAAAGAAATACAGGGGGTTTTTGTAATTCGTGCATCGTCTCTCTCCTCCGCCCGACACGGACGCGCCGTTGCCGGCGAGCGCTGGAGGCCCCCCACGACGCCCTGCCGCGCCTCGCCAGGCCCCCCCTCCGCTCCTCTGCCCTGCGAGGAGCATAAGAGCACCACGAGGCCGCCCTTATCCTCTCCCCTCAGATATTTTCGCTTGCTCCCTCTCTCTTTTCCCTCCACCACGGGCCCGAGCTCGCCGAGCTCGTCGCCGCCGTTTGAAGCTTCCCCGAGCCAAGCAAAGCCCGCCACCGTCTCCGCCTCGTCCCCCTCTCTCTCCCCGTGCACGGAATCGAGCTGGGGCGCCGCCATCGCGGAGATCGGCGCCGTCTTCTTCAACTCCGGCCGCCGGACCTCCGAGCAAGCTCACCGTCGACTCCGGCCTCCTCCGTCACCGCTGCGGGCATCCACGCGACTAGGGTGAGCATGCGCATCTCCCGGACATCTCTGTCCTCCTCCTCTCCCTCTATTTCGACGGGTAGCCGCCGTTGCCGCCGTCACCCGTAGCTCACTCCGCCGTAGCTCGTCGTCGTCACCGTTCCCGGCGACCTTGGTGGTCCGTAGCCCCGTCACTAGACGTCCCGTAGCCGTGCGCTTAGTATGCGCCTACTAGCCCGTCCCCGCGTGCCCTGCTCCGCCGGAGCCGAGCTCGCCGTTGTCGCGGTCACCGCGCCGCGCCGCGACGGTCGTGGTTCTGCTTCGGTCAAAGCCACGGTGGGCCGCGCGTTGACGTGGCAGCCGACGTGGCTAGTGGCCCACATGTCAGTGGGCGTGTGTAGCCTGCACTGAGTGAAAAACGGTTCGGGTAGTTTCTCTGAAAATAAATAAAAGAAGTTAAATTCAAATAAAACTCCTAAAATCCATATCTATTCGAATATTGATCCAAAAATTTCATATGATATACCAAAATGTTCAGACAATTAAAACCTGTCTATTGATATAAATTTTCCATCCAATGGAATTAGTTTAATTGCTGTTTTATTAGGATTACAAAAAGGGCAGAAAAGAAAATAGATCTGTAAAATTCATAACAAATTGAATATTGCTCCAAAAATTACAAATAAGATATCAAACTGTTCAGTAGAGATAACTTTACATGTTGGCATCATTTACTTGTCCAACTAAATTAAATTCATCACTGTTTTATTAAAATGATGGAAATGGCAGAAAAAGGAATATTATTGGAAAATCCATATCTTTAAAAATAATGGTCCAAAAATTAAGTTTAAACTATCAAAATGTTCAGCACTTAATCTACTTCAAGTTTTACCACTTCACCAAGCCTAGATAATTAGTTTTGATGCTGTTTCAAATAAATTAGTAAAATGGCAGCACTTAATTAAATATTGAAAATGCAATAACTTCTAAATGGCTTATCAGAAAAATGAGTTTAATACATCAAAATGCTCAGAATATTATGAACCATCCATTAACATCACTCCCATGCATGTTTGAACACATTTGTGGTACTGCACCTTTTTAGGAAGTAAGGAAAACATTAAATTAAATATGAGACTTTATCTACTCTGGTAGAAATAATTATTTTTGCACCCAATTTAACTTGTTAGTTAAATCTCAGTGCATTAAAATGTCATGCCAGCATGTGTTCGTGCATTGCACCTGTTTTGCTTGTGTGATTATTGATTGTTGTCTTCCCGGTGTTTTTATGCATCGATAGATCAATCAGTCGGGGTGCCACCGCAATACCCTCACGAACCGTATTATCAGCCCCTGAACAAGGCAAGCGTAATCCCCCCTCTGAGCATGTCTCCTCCTATATTTCCGAAATTATTTTCCCCACTATATTATTGCATTCGGTTCCAAATGTCTTTTGCTTGGATTAGAGTATCCTACTAGTTGCATTAGAAATCTGTTGCCATTACCTGTATCCTCCCTAATATCCATAGGATTGAAGTGTTGGCCCGAGATAAGTATACTTGCTATGTAATTGCTTAGCCATGCTTAGTTTAGAGGATAGATGTCCGGTGGATGTTTCAATGTTGGAACAGTTGATGGAATGGCCGGATGAGATGGAAAATGTGGTGACGGATAATAAATTGCTAAAGGCGGGGATGAGAGGCCACGGGGAATGTGGTGGGTTGTCTCGTTCTCGCCGCCTAAGTGCGAGTTCTTTACCTCTTGAACCAAGAATGAGCGTGCTTCCATCGGTGGGCCTATGGGATCCCTATCGACCGACTAACTTGTGAGGGGCTCGCCGAGGGTCCTCTAGTTTGAGCTTCCATTTGCGCGTGCGTGAAGATGGTGGCCAGGACTGGGATGAGGATTGTGGTGTTTAGGAAAATAAGTGGCCGCGGGGCAGGGTGTTGGAGGCACCTGTCCTACCGCCACTGATGATCCTGGGTTAGTCTCAAGCAAGGTAAAGGTTGTAACCGCGCCCACTCAGCCGGCTTTCCCCGGAAGAGAGCTAATGTCAGGCAATGAGCCGGACGGTACGATGGTTAAAAACAGTACACCCCTGCAGGGTAAATCTTTTCGAAAAGCCGTGTCCACGGTTATGGACGACTTGGGAAAGGACGATAAGACCATAGAGAAACTCGAACGGAATGATTAAAACCTGAGTACTAAAGGTACTACCAAGAATGCAAGGTTGACTTCCTCGAGGGTGATTCGGGGAGGTGCCTTTGTAGACAGGTGAAGTGATTGATGGTGGTTGCTGATGAAGATGATCAAAAGAAAAGAGTTTACTTCTTACCCCCTTCTGAAAATATTCTGATTAGTCGATGCCAGATGTCTTTTATAAAGAAAACCAGCTTTATGCAAAACACCCATAAAACCTTTGAAAGCCAATCATCGAGCTAGTAGCTCTAATAATCTTGCAGAGTTCATCGAACTCAACGTTGTTTATTTGATTTCAGTGGAGGACTTCACCGACACCGGAGGTGGGTTCTTTGTGGACGTCGACGAGTAGTCTGGGGTTCCCAGGTAGCAGCTTGGGACATCCCGGAACAGCTGGCGCTGGAATGTTTATCTATAGGCCTCTTAGGCCATAATTTGGATCTTGTTGTTTAGAACAACTTATTTCGCTTCCGCATGTTGTACTGTTGGGTCTGTGACCCCTGGTTGTAAGATTTGCTATCTTTCTCTATTATAAGAGTTGAACTATAATGCTTTGAGTCGTAGAGTCTGTGATGTGCCAGTTGTTCCACAAGTCTTGATCTCTCTATTATGCTTTGATAGTGTGTCTGGTGGTACCGGATAACCGGAGACACAGTATCACTGTATAGCAGTCGGGTCGGGGCGCTACATATGTGTTGTGCTCTCTACTTACTTATCTTGAGTAATCAAGTATGTGTATGTTGGTTTTCACACCATTTACTTGTTTTGAGCCTTATTGTTTTGATTTGATATCTTATCCTCTTGGCTCTCTTTTTTAGAAGATTAATGGACTATCACATTTTGGGGGAGTGATATGCTTCGTGCACTTCACAGTCCTAAAAATGTGTATACATGAGGAATACCACTTAGTGTTGATATATCAATATTATCTAGTCTCTATGTGGTATGTCATTCTCATGAGAAATTCAAATTCTATAATGTCCATTAATTATCTCTAGTTGGTTTTATTTGCCTCTTGTTAAGAAAATTTGGATTATCACATTATGGGGGAGTAATAAGCTTTGTGCATATTACAAGCCTAGGAAATGTGAACATGTGAGGTTTTGCCACCTAGAATTGATATTCTTCATTATCTTATTCCTATGTGGCATGTTTCTCAAACAAGTTCCATATTTGCTTAAAATGCCTTTTGTCTCTCTTTTTTGGATCTTGTTTGTGATGGACGTTCTTGGTACGGCTTTCCCCAAATATGTTGGCATATATCTTTTGGGAAACCGATTGCTTCAAACCACTCTTTGGAGTTGCTTTGCATGATTGCGTGAATATTGAAGCTACCAAGAATATCTATCTTTCTAAGCATGGCTTTTAAATCTTATCCTTTGCCATATGCTTATTTGTTATGAAATTGGTCTTCAATATCATTCCTATATACCACCGAGATTTATCTCCACATACTCCTTGTTCATGACAAGTGATACTCATAATTGTGGTGGAATTTGTAGATCATATTCATGTTGGCTCTTGTTTTGAATTGCCTTATTTTATTGCCAAGGATGTGTTTTGATCCAACTCTCATTTGTCTTCCTTGCATCTTTCGGATCCTTTGTCGCTCTACTCGAAATTTGTTTTGTGCTTTCTTGAGTTGGGAAAAGCAATGATCCCATTGTTGTGCATTGACATTCAAAAGTCATACTTCTGGAAAATGCACTATTCTTGGGGAAGCTATTCTACATCGAGTAGAACTCCGTTCTTTAAATTGGTATTACATCTTCTTGCCTTTCTTGAACATGACTAGTGTTTGATTAATATATATGGAGAGTGATGATCCCATGTATGTGCATTTTGTATTCAAAGGCAAGATCATAAATAATGCACATATCTTGGGGGAGCAATCCTATATGCTTTTGAACGTTAGTTGTCTTCAATTGGTATTTGATCCCGATGACGTGTCTCTTTGGAAGACAAACATTTCTCGTCTTGGTACTTTGTGCCATCATGAGAAGTGTAGAGGGTTTGATTTACACCTTGATGGTATTTTCATCAATTGATATCTTGCTTTCTTTTGGTATCTTTTCAAGTGGTATCTTCGATCATGTGTTGATTTGGGTCTTGATATAATTTGGACAATTATTTTTCTTGTCACACTTGTGTGTGCTTTCTTGATTTAATTGGTGTTTTGTCCAATTTGTATCCCCTTGGGTTCTCGAAAGTCTTGTGCATGCATATTCACTTTATGTATACCTTATGGCATGCTTACTTTTGTTGATCCAACATATAGGATAAACTCCATCAAATCCTAAATGGCTAAGATGTGCATGAAATTCAATTTCATATCAATATGCACATATTTATGTGGAGTTTGTCCTGTGTATTGCAGTTGCTCTAACTACTTTGGGCCCAATAAGTTTGGGAACCATATTGTACTTGAATTTGTTTAGGTACATCGGAGGTGCATTGGAAGCTTGTCTCATTTACAAGGAAGGTGGTGTCACCGTGTGCTTATTGGATCCAAGCTTGAATGATCATGAACTTCTATCTTCTACATCACCAATGCTATCTCGGTAACGAGTATCTACCTCATGCATACATTTCTAGCTTTCAACCTTGTGTAGATTGCTTCTTGGCATGAATAGTTGCAATTGATGTGGTTTTCGCAAAGTTCTTATTAAGATGTCTTTATTGCTAATGTGAGCAAGTCGGGATGATTACATATCAAAGGGAATTTATATATTCATTTTCATGATTCACCTATCCCATATATGTTAATCTAGCAATTCTTCTCAAAGTCTCTCATGTGCAATATTGATGATTTTGCAAAATCATTTGCCCTTTGCGATACTTGTTATCTTTCTCGGAGCATCCCATCTATCTCTTTCCCTTGTGGATTTTCTTGATGCTATGATGAGATTGTGTTGGAAGTTCATCTATATCCCTTTAAGATAAAATTGAGCTTTGTGCTATGCTTTTAAGTAAAAATCTTATTTGTATATTTATGACTTCCTCTTGGATATCATGTTCTTCACCGTAGTATCTATTTTGTGTGTGCATGTTTCTTTGTGGACTTATATCTTCATGATTGATGTCTACCTAGAAACTTATACACATGAGAATAGTTACATCTTTAATTGGTATTCCAATTCTTTAGTGATCACCGTTTATTGCTAATTGATTCTTTGGTGGTTTCTAAAAGGCACAAGATTTGCTTTTCATTTGGTATTCCTTTTGCATCTTAATTAGCTTGTGGACCTATTTGCCAGTTGTGTTTATGGGAAAGACATGATATGCACTATGTGCCCCATATATTGAAAGACTATGTTGATGCTTACGCTCATCCTTGCATTAGTCTCCTAAAAATGTCTTTCCGGGACACTTCCATCTTTCTTTCGTTTGAGCAAGTTGTTTTGCTTCTTCTCTATTTTTATGCTTTCTTGCACTTGCTTGTGTTCAAAATTATCTAAGAGGGAGTGAGGATGCCATGTTGTGCACTCCATATTGCTTTGCAAATCCTACTTTGTGCACGTACCTTGGGGAGTTCCCTCTTGTTGCTTAGAACATTGTTTTTGGATCCTTTTGAATGCTTGCTTCTTTCTTCGAAGTGTCTTTCTCTTTTGATTGGATCCTCAATATAGTTTGATCTCCTTCCATTTATTCGTCATTGGATATGTGCATTTGATTTCACTCATATCATGAGAAATGCACACTTTATGGAGGAGCTCTTACTATATTGGCCTTCTAGATTTTTCCTCCCATTTCGGCAATCGATGCCAATGGGGGAGAAGTTTAGAGGGTTTAAGGGAATTTGGTTTTATGCTTTAGTTTCGTTCTAAAACATTTGCCTTTCTTTCTCTTGCATCCTTGCTCTTTGTTGTGCATGGTTGCTTAATTCATTATATAAATCCTCGTAAAAGGGATTGTCATCCATACCAAGTTCATCAAAAACGGATTTCATACGAATATCTTGTTGCGTTTTTGATGTTGGAGGTTTTACCGATTTGCCTTTTCTAAGAGAGGTCAAACTCTTTTCTTGTGGCTTCTGATACGTCTCCAACGTATCCATAATTTCTGCTGTTCCATGCTCATATTATACCATTTGCTACATGTTTTATATACACTTCATATCACTTTTATGCATTTTCTGGGACTAACCTATTAACAAGATGCCACAGTGCCAGTTTCCTGTTTTCTGCTGTTTTTGGTTCCAGAAAAGCTGTTCGGGCAATATTCTCGGAATTCGACGAAACAAAAGCCAAACCTCCTATTTTTCCGAGGGACACACGGAGCCAGAAGGGCAAGCCAGGGGAGGCCCACGGCCTCCAAACCACATGCTCGCGCGGCTGGGCCCACAGGCGCGCCGGGAGGTGAGGAGGAAGCCCAGGACCTCCGCCGACATCGCCCCTTCGCCTATATATTGCCTCAGACGCGAAAACCCTAAAATACCAAGTCATATTTCCAGAAGAGTTCCGCAGCGCCGCCGCCATCGACGACAAGTTTCGGGGGACAGAAGTCTCTGTTCCGGCACGCTGCCGGGACGGGGAATTGCCCCCGGAGTCATCTCCATCGACACCACCGCCATCTTCATCGCCGCTGCTGACTTCCATGATGAGGAGGGAGTAGTTCTCTCCCGAGGCTGAGGGCTCTACCGGTAGCTATGTGGTTCATCTCTCTCTCACATGGTGTGATCTTTATGTGATCATGTGTATTGCTAGTATCGCTGAATACATTAATAATGTTTATGCTACTCAAGTGATTTTGTCTAGTTTCTGGAGTCATTGTGACAACACGGTATCAAGGTGACAGTGTGGGTACTTGTGTGACTCTATAAATAATTTAGACATTTATCATGGCTTATTCTTGGGAATTGTGGTGTTTGTTTACTCAGACTTTGAGGTGTGCTCTTGCAGCCCTACGCATAGTACTCTTGCTTCATCAAGAAGGAGAATAATCCCGAGTAGTATTTACTTGTGTTCAGTTGTGCTAATCTAGTTGAATTTGTAGATGTTACTCTTTATCTATTATGCACTCTATAGGTTACTTTAATATGAACTCCGGTACTCTCCACGGTGTAAAGGTGACAGTGTGTGCACCGTGTGTGATTCCTTTATGACGTTGTGGCGCTTGTTTACTCCGGCTTGAGGTGTGCTTTTGTAGCCCTACACAATGAATGGTGTTTGTTATCCAACAAGAGAGTGTTTAAGAGTAGCTTTTACTTATTCAGTTATGAGATCATTGTTGAGAGTGTCCACTAGTGAAAGTATGATCCCTAGGCCTTGTTTCTAAGCATTAAAACACCGTTTACAACAAGTTCCGCTACATGTTTGCTTGCTGCCATTTTTATTCCAGATTGCAATTACCACTTATAATCATCCATATTACTTGTATTTCACTATCTCTTCGCCGAACTAGTGCACCTATACATCTGACAAGTGTATTGGGTGTGTTGGGGACACAAGAGACTTCTTGTATCTTAATTGCAGGGTTGCTTGAGAGGGATATCTTTGACCTCTACCTCTCTGAGTTCGATAAACCATGTGTGATTCACTTAAGGGAAACTTGCTGCTGTTCTACAAACCTCTGCTCTTGGAGGCCCAACACTGTCTACAAGAATAGAAGCACATGTAGACATCAGCTTCCTTCTCACATGATGGACTATGATGTTTCTCTGCATAATCTTGTAAAGCTCTTCGTTGTGATTCCAATGAGCCCAAGATCATCGAAATCGGAGTCCGGATGAAAAAGTTATTGTCGTTTTCGTTTTGGTGTTTCTGCAGTTTTCTGGGGGGCGGAAATATCCGGCCCCTAGGCCGGAAATATCCGCCCCCCGGGAAATTTCCGGCCAAATTTCCGGCCCAGGTCCAGTACTGAAGTTTTGGGAGACTTAGTCATTTTTCGGGGGTCCGGAAATATCCGGTACTCAACCCGGAAATATCCGGTGCGCGGTTTTTCCAGCAACGGCTCTTTTTCGTGAGTACCTATATAAGTCCCCCTTCTTCCCCAATGGTTCCCCAGCCATTTGAGCTTGTTTTTCCCCTCTCTCTCCTCCATTGTTGACCTTTGGAAAAAGCTTGCCCCCTCTCAATCCCTCCCATGATTCTTGCATATCTTTGAGGGAAAAGTGAGAGGAGATCTAGATCTACAATTCCACCAATCCATCTCTCCTCTAAGTGAGGGGAAGCTAGTAGATCTTGATCTTGGAGTTCTTGTGTGGTTCCCTTCTTTGTTCTTCCTCTCTTCTCCCCCCATAAGCATTAGTTGCTTTTGGTGGGATTTGAGAGTAAAAGACTTGATCACTTCTTGTGTTCTTGCCATTGCTTTTGTGCATCGGTTTGTGCTCTCCACGAGGATTCGTGGAAGTGAAAGTTCGTGAGCTTGTTACTCTTGGGTCTTTGGACCCTAGACGCCTTTTATGGCGGTGGACGCCTTTTGTGGCGGTGGAGGCCTTTTGTGGCCACTTGGGAGCTCCCAATCCTTTTGTGGGTTGTGCCTCAAGATTGTTGTAAGGGACTCGGATTTCCGCCCCAAAGGAAATCAATAGTGGAAGGTGAACCGAGCTTTTGGGCAAGGTTCATCGGAGAATAGGGTGAGGCCATTTGTGGCGTCTTGAGTTTGATACTCACACCCCTCCAACGAGACGTACTCCCCTAAAAAGGAGGAACTCGGGAATACTTCGTCGTCTTCGCGTGCCTCGGTTATTTCTATACCCGAGTTCTTTACTTATGCACTTTACATTGTGATAGCCTTCGTGCTTGAAGTCTTATATCTTGCTATCACTTTGTTGCTTGTCTTGCTTAGCATAAGTTGTTGGTGCACATAGGTGAGACTAGTATATTTAGGTTGTTGGCTTGTTAATTTAAACACCTAGTTTTATTCCGTAATTATCAAGGCTAAACCGGAAAAGTTTTTAAACGCCTATTCACCCCCCCTCTAGGCGACATCCATATCCTTTCACCTATCATGATCAAGATCATCTTATTGTAATGCTACATGTTGTGTTTGCTGGGATCCGATGAATATTGAATACTATGTCAAGTTGATTATTGATTTATCATGTCTATGTTGTTTATGATCTTGCATGCTCTCCATTATTAGTGTAGACTTTGGCCAAGTTTATGCTTGTAACTCCAAGAGGGAGTATTTATGCTAGATAGTGGGTTCATGCCTCCATTTAATCTGGGACAGTGACAGAAAGTTCTAAGGTTGTGGATGTGCTGTTGCTACTAGGGGTAAAACAGCAATGCTTTGTCTAAGGATATTTGTATTGTTTACATTATGCACCATACTTAATGCAATTGTCTGTTGCTTGCAACTTAATACTGGAAGGGGTGCGGATGCTAACCTGAAGGTGGACTATTTAGGCACAGATGCATGCTGGATAGCGGTCTGTGTACTTTGTCGTAATGCCCAAGTAAATCTCATAGTGATCATCATGACTTGTATATGCATTGTTATGCACTCTCTATTTTGTCAATTGCCCAGCTGTAATTTGTTTACCCAGCATGTTAATATTTTATTATGGAGAGACACCACTAGTGAACTGTGGACCCCGGTCCATTCTTTTACATCTGAAATACAACCAACTGCAATCATTGTTCTCTTTAATTCTCTGCAAACAAACATCATTTTCCACACCACACTTTTAACCCTTTGTTTTCAGCAAGGCAGTGAGATTGACACCCTCACTGTTTCGTTCGGACAAAGTAGTTTGATTGTCTTTGTGCAGGTTCCACGTTGGCACCGGAATCCCTGGTGTTGCGCCGCACTACACTCCTGCACCAACAACCTTCAGAAGACCCTTGACTTCCTACTGATTCGATTAAACCTTGGTTTCTTACTGAGGAAAAACTTGCTGCTGCACTCATCATACCTTCCTCTTAGGGTTCCCACCGGACGTGTAACTTAACACGCATCACACCTTAAAGAGCACATTGCATAACCTTATTGTCCTAAAGTCCTTCAGTTCCTTTGGCATCTTCCTTTTTGGATCAAAACGACTGACGTGTCAATTTACATTTACGAGCATATGTAAGACCTTCTTCAAAGAATCGTTAAACCGCTCAGATTACTTTCTTTGTAATTACCCGTTCCGCCAAAAGAACTATGATGGGTTCGCTAATCTATTGTTCTAAAAACGAAGTGCATAAAATCGCCCATCCCTATAATCTTCTACACAATAATTCAGAAGCTCAAAAGCGGCTAAAGGCCCTCTTCTCAGTTGTACATGTTTTTTGAGTCTAGGTTAAATATTTATACTAAACACTTTTATTTCATTCATAACCTATTTAGTCACCGATGTTAACTTTTTTCATTGAGTTACTAATTGATATTTATTATTTCATATAACAATGTACCCACATACTATGTTGCTCATATAAAATTCAAACTTCATTTTTTTTAATACATTCAAATGTCTATCTTTGTAATTAAACAAGTGCTAATGTAGAATTCTAACTCATACTGAAAGTATGTTGTATTTAGAATTTTAAGTTTGCAGGCATTTCTTCTGAAACTAACCAAAAAGCATAAACATATGCCAAAAGAATAGTTATCAAATAAATATTGTGTGCGACACTGATATACAATAGTATGTCTACATGTGCATGTTACTATTCCAATATCTCTAATATCTTGGATACACTACTACAGCATGCGAGTACATACAAATCTTGGGTGTATGAGATGTCAACAACTAGTTGATGCTTGAATTGTCTTCTCTCGGCCTCACTAGTTGTCACAGTCTATTTCCTTTTTCAAGGTTAAACCCCGTATGTCCTCTGGGTTTATAATCTCCTAGGAGGTGTATTATGCGTCCCTGGTCATGTAAGGTCAATGTTTGTAAGTTGCAAAATATTTCAGGTTATAGCTTTATTTTACTTGTTTTTTAATGGAGAAAACGTATTGTTGCCTCATAGCATTAATTAAGAAAAGTACAAAAAGGAAGTTAAATAGACAACCTCACCGCCGGAACATCTTTGGTGTGGGTAGTCCTATAGCTCACTCACCACCGTCACGTCGGCGGTTCCAGGGGCTGTTTGGATCGCTGTCCATAGTTACCAAACCAATATTTTGGCGTTGACTGGTGGCATAGGCTATCGTTTGGATCGGAACCCAGCAACTGGAGCCACGCCAAAAATTTGGTAAGTCCATCTGATTCTGCGTCCACGCGCTGGCCAAACCAAGGCAGGCGAATCCTTCGCCAAAATTTTGGTGCGCCCTCGATTTGGCGGGGCAACCGTGGGCATAAACCAAACAGCCTCCCAGTTCCAGAGTAATAGAGATTCGTGGCTGACATCCTCACCCGCATCCCCCAATTCCTGAAGCTGCTCCTCTGCCTCCCATGTTGTGCCTTGGTGGAGAGCCGCCAATATTTTCCTCACATCATGTAGTAGCATTGTGGGAGGTAGCGCACCTTGTGGATCTACCCACACATGGATAAAAAATAGCACCTTCTGCAGGCGCACACTACTCCACCGTAGCTACGGACTTGGAGGAAGTAGCGTGCTCGGCCACGCTCGGAACCCCATCGGCATAGGCAGTGCCATGGCTCCCATAAACGTGCCTCTTAGCTCTAAGGGCATCTCCACTCGTGCCCCTCAGGAGCCCCCATGCCACTTTTTGGACCAAATAGCGCCAAAATCTCCCAGTCAGCCCCCAGGATCACAAATAGCGCCGCACGCAAGGCGAACCCAACTCGCTGGGTTCGGCCTGGGGGAGGCAACGATTGCCCAGTTAACTGCCGCCACGTACCACTCACTTTCCTCTCTCCTTCCCCACTTTTCTCTCTCCTTCCCACTTTCCTCTCTCCTTCCTTGCTAGCCACCGCCGGCCGCCGAGCTCCATTGCACTCGCCTTTTCCCCTCGAGCACTCCCCTCTTCCCCTTGAGCTCCCGCCGGAGATGGAGCCTGCTCGCCGCAGCCGCTCGCCACCCCTCCGCCCTCCTCGCGCCGCCCCGCCCCTCCGCAAGATGGAGCTCGCCGGGGCCGCCGAGATGGAGCTCGCCGGCGCTCGCGAGGTGGAGCTCCGCGAGATGGAGCTCGCCGGGGCCGCCCCTCCGCGAGATGGAGGCAGGTGGAAGAGATGGAACTCGCTCCAATCCCAGGCCGCGGCCGGCGTCAACCCCGGGGTGTCCGGCTGCAGCTTCGACCTCGCGCCTCTCCTCCGGCTGCAGCTTCGACCTCGCCGCCTTGGTTCTCCGCTGCCCGTGCTTGCGCGCCGGCAAGGAGCTCGCATCCAACCCGCGTCCGGTTCGTGCCTTTCCTCGTGCCGGCCGTCCACCCCGCGCCCGGCTCGTGCCGCCCTCCGGCGCCGCCAGCACCTCCGCACGGCCAGCTCGTGCCGCCCTCCCAGCGCCGCTCTCCGGCGCGGCCCAGCTCGCGCTGCCTCCCTCCATCGCGGCCCAGCTTCTCCGGCTTCACCTTCGGGTGCTTGGCTCTGCCTTTGCCTCCGTGGCCGGAGTTGGCGCCAATTTCTTCATCTTCCCGTGTTGGGGTGGGCGTGCGGCTGGGAAAATCACCTCCCCAGGATCCTGTTTTCAGCCGGCGCAAAATTTTTGGCCTCCAAAACTTGTCTTTTTCCATCCTGGGTTTGCGCCACGAGTGGAGATGCCCTAACACTCATCTAAGATCTCGCACCAGCCTCTCCGCCTCCTCCAAGGTCACTTCCGACGAACCCTCTCGCGACCCTCTCTGCACCATGAGTTCTCGGCTCTAGCGTCGAAATTCTCTTCGAATCAAATCTATCGACACAATCTCTACCGCCCCCGGCATGGAGTAGGTCATGAATGGTTGTCGGGACAGCCTCGGTCAATGGAACAGTACTGGCACGATCTCCTTTGCAAACCCGCTACATAGTGCTCGACCCACATGGAATGCATCTGCCAAGGGAGATTGTGCTCAGTCGCGTGTCTGCCACCAGACAACGCTAGATCTCTAAGGCCTATCCCAATGCTCGTCTCTTAGCACAATATCATAGGAAAATAATAGTATTTTTTGTCCTAATATTTAAGTGTAATTACGCACAACATTTAATTAGAAAAGAAATTGAATTTGGATAAATACTTAACTGAATAAGTAATTACGAAAAATAAACAACATAAAAATGACCGAAACCTCACACAAATAGCTAACAACACAATAAAATGTGACTTAATTACAAAATTGGATATACAAGTTTTCTAGTAATTCCTTCCTTGTCTTCACGTGTTCTGCTCATAGAGGTTTCTGTAATAATTTTTTCGTCTATGAGGTTTTCTTCCCCAAAATGTTTATACTTGGGAATTGAAAAGTAAGTCCAATGAATCTGTCATTAATAGGTTAAAGTTGGAAAAGATTAGTAACATGCTCTAATATTGCATTTCACCGACATAGTTGAATTAATCATAAAATCAAACTATTGTTGGGTTTTTTTTTTTGAAACCGAGGCAAGAGCTTTGCCTTTTTATATTTATTAAAGAGGAGAGAGTTGCACAGTTAACTAACGGAATGCCGGACGAAAACAGATACAACTGGGGCCAAGCTCCGTCAAGACGAGGCGACCACCCAGCAATGAAGGAGAGAACAGGTCGTGGCTATTATGGGAGGAGTAGGCACATGATATTCCCACGAAGATGTCGACCCCAGGAGAGCTGCACCAACGTGATGCCAACGACCAGCATCAAGGCAACCTCGTCGTCTTCTGGGTCCACCACCCGAATTCAACTGTTCCGCCACGTCTAGTAGACCACCAACACCACCTTCTAGGACCGCCGCCCCGATGTATCACCGCTCGCGCTTGATGCACGCCCTGGTCACCCGTAGTCCAACCTGCGTAGGTCCAACCTCATGCAGACCATGGCTATCGCACAACCATCTCGGACTGCCGCCCCAGCGTATAGTCGAACCGTCTCCGATGAGGCGCGTCAACCAAGCCGACAACCTCGTAGCGTTAGTGACACAACATCGCCGCCCAAGCCAAGGCCATCAATAGCTCCACCCCATGAAACTGCGGGACACCTTGGTTTCTGTGCCGCTGCCTTGACGAGCAACAACATCCACTCGGAGCTACTGCCCCGAAATCCACCATCCTGACAACGAGAGAACACGTGACAACAGCTGAAGGGTCCCTCCAAAATGATGTCTCTAGAAGATAACGACGTAGCCACCGCCATCACTTGCCCGGAGGCCAGGGGCTAGGGATTTCTCCCGGAGATCCCTATCCCACCACAGGAACGTGGATGGAGCTCCTTGGAAGGCGCCTCCAAGGAGGAAAACGACACCGGTGCGCCGTCGTAGCTTACACCGGCGATTCGGTGCAAGCCTTTTGCCCAGAACTCCACCACGCCACCAAGGATGGCGAAAGCACGCCTTCTGTACATCGACATCCACCGAGCAGCACTAACTGACGCACCGGCGTAGCAACGTCTACTGAAAAGCAGGGTCTTCTTGGGTCACGAGCTACTCTAACAACGTGAAAAAATCTCAACTCAAAATACCCTGTATTTTGGGCTGTAAGAAAACTGCAAAATCTGATAACGTAGTACTAATGAACAGTGCGAAATTTCAGTCCTCCAAATTCTGTCAGATTTTGTCTTTTTGTTAGCCCACAATATTAAGTATTTCGGATTGAGATTTCGTATGTTGGTAGAGTACATCATTATCTGCATCTAGTGTATTTTCAGAATATTTTGGAACTCTGAAATGTTGTTTCCAAATTTTGAATAAAAAATCAGGATCTATGTAACTGGAGCTCTTAAGCTACTTTCTGGATCTTCTAAGGCTTCAGATTCAGCACGAAATCAGGCCACCATATAAGCCCAACACAGAAACACATACACGCGCCCATGTCCTTTTCTGTTAAGTTCATTGGGTAATGCTCCTGTACCGAGTTTACAATTGTATTAGTAGTGAAATAAACGTTTCGAGTGACAAGTTTTCTACTATGTTGATTCAGAAAGTACTACCTTCAATCCAAAATAAATGTCTCAGTTTTGAACTGGAGTTAGTTCAAAACTATAACAATTATTTTGAATCGGACGGAGTAGCAATTGGTTGTGGCAATTGGTGGTATCAACATGTGCTGGTAGTTGGCAAAAAATTGTGTCTCCCATTGTTACTTTTTCTCTACATGCTACTGATTATGTTGTGGCCACTTGAAACAGATTTGTCCATAAATCTGTAAAAAACAAAATGCAAGCCAGCTTTCAAAATTTCTAGAAATTTCCTCCTTGGTGTTTAGGTGTTAGAGATACCTCCCACGATGCCCTATAAATGAAGCACAAAAGAGGCAACAGTGAAACCAAAAAGGATATATTTTCCAACAGAAAAAGTCCCGGAAGGGAAAAAAGGTAAGGAAAACAATTTTTCTAAAAACAAAGCCAATATTTTGCAGTAGCTCGAGAATAAATAGCAGAGCAAACGACAATTCAACCAAAAGATGGGAACATCATCAAGCGATATATCGATTGCATTCATCAGTTCTGGAATAGCTCAGACGGTCACACACGAACACACTGTTTAACAAACGACAGCCTCAAATCTCCTAAAATTATTTATTTCCTAAAACGACTGGCCGACGAGCAAACAAATGACTTCCTAGTTGGGGGCGAAGAAGATCTCCGAGTCGAGCCTCTTGGACCGGAATAGCTTCTCCATCTCTGGTGTCGTGTTGAACGACGCCTCCAGCACCTCTGGTGAGATGGCCTTCCACACCGAGGTCTTCCCTGCCAAGTGGCTGAAGATCGGGCTGCACAAACAAAAACACACATCATCATAAGCATAATCCGCTTGATAAGCGTGGAATTCGACAATACAATGAAATACCAACAATCATATTGCGTTTCTTACTTGGGGGTGGTGATGATGGAGAACCATTCCATACCAGAGGCATCAGCGATCTTGGAAACGACATGGAAACGTGGCACGATGAAAAGGCTGCCGCCCTCGATGCGGGTCTCCAGCACGCGCTTGCCGTCAGGGCCGACGACCTGCACGCGGCCGCTACCACGGACGATGTACGTCACCTGATACGCCGAGTCACAGGAGAACCCAGGGGAGCACATGGAGTGGGCGTCAATCCTCACAAGATCAGCACCAAGGCCGACCTCCTTAACCAGTGGCAGGTTGACGGTGTTGAGCACCACTACACGGCCGCCATTGGGGATGTCCACATCCAGCTTGGCCTCCAGGCAGTTGAGCGCCATGTCCTTCCTGTCCTCAGGCACCGGCTCGGGGAGCTTCTGCCCGGCGGTGATCTTGACGATGCCAGAGGCTGGCTGGCTGGAGACAAGCTTGGCAGCGTCCTCTTCCTTGAGGTCCCAGGCGCGGCCGACGAACTCCGTGGAGAAGCCAGTGAAGATGCCGCTGGAGCCCGTGAGCTGGAAGTTGGTGAACTGGCCAGGCCTGTGGCCCTTGGATGTGTCGCCAAGGAAGAGGACGACGAGCTCGGTGGCCGACTCAGGGGTGTTGTGCCACCAGGTGACCACGCCGAAGGGGAGCGCCAGAGCGTCGCCCTCCTTCACGGCAACCACCTTCTCCTTGGTGGCCTCAGGCAGGACAATGCCGCAGGTTCCCTTGCCTATCAATAAAGGATCAAAGCAAATAAAGCATCAACAGTAGTGTTAGTACGGAATCATAGAAAGAAACAAACACAACATTCTAAAAACAGAGCAAATGTGACACTAAAATTGTT
The DNA here is from genome assembly GCA_947311845.1 of Poa pratensis. NCBI lineage: Eukaryota > Viridiplantae > Streptophyta > Magnoliopsida > Poales > Poaceae > Poa > Poa pratensis. The sequence continues at coordinate 18,549,355 of CAMZMU010000039.1, forward strand.
ACATAATCATAAAATGCATCCAAATTGTGACGTTACAGAGGATAGAATTAAACAGAGGCTGGGACACGAGTATTCTGGGTTGATTTGATAAAACTGGCAAGGGTAAAAACAAGCACATAAAGTTAGTACGGAGTAATTCCTAGAAAGAAGGGACAGCAATTTCCTATGATAGTTTACTGCCACGGATCAACTCCCAAACAGAACAAATGTGACCCTAGTATTGTTTGCATGATCGTAATTGTGTTGAGAACAGAGCAGGATCGATTCATGTTGACATTACAGAGAGACTTGATAAAACACAGGCTGGGACACAAGTACTGTATTCTGATTTGCTAAAAGAGATAGACGACAGCAACCTCTTAAAAGACTAGGACACGAGTATTGTGTGCTGGTTAGATTTTAAAAATGGAATCTTATAAAAAGAGATTTACACTCAAATTAATAACCAGAACAACTCAATAAACTACTCCTAACCGGATTGTTGTCACGAATAATACAGCTACAAATAAGTGTTGCAGTTGATTCCACATAAGGGGCATCTGATGCAGACAGGTAACCTGACGAAACTAAACAGTAAGCAACCACGGATTCAGAACAGGGAGGGCCAGATCGTGCACTGCAGTGGACAAATAATTGGAGAGCGACAACCCTGTACCCTGTTCAGTTTCAATCTACTACTACTGCATTCGATCTAAATCAACACAGAATAAACGAATAAATTCGGGTAACCCACAGAGGGGCAGCGAAGTCGAACACGTCCGATCGATCGCACTCGGAACGGAAGACAACAGCGGCACGAGCGGATCGGATCGGCGGTATCATACCTTGGAGAACGTAAGCGACCTTGGCGGAGTCGGAGTAGCTGGGGAGGGACATCCCGCCGGCGGCGAGGGCGAGCTTGGCGGCGCCGATGGAGGCGACGCCGAGCATGGGCAGCTCGGCGGGGCCCCACTCGTAGTAGGCGCCGCCGTCGCCGCCGTAGGCCTTGGTGGGCTGCCTCGGGGTCAGATCCACCGCCATCGCGAGACGAACGAAAAAGCAGAGAGCTACGATCGAAGTTTCTGGAAGGAAGGTTGGGAGCGCCGGGAGGAGCAGGAGGGTGTGATGAGGAGGAGAGGTGGGATCGGGTGCCCGCCTATTTATAGCGCCGGAGGATATTTGGATAATTACTGTGGTTGGATTAGTATTAAGAGGGTTTATCGGTTTAAGGATTGCCCGTTTACCGCAGTTGGATTAGGATTAAGAGAGGGTTTAGCGCCACTATCGGCTAAGCGGGCGCTTGGTTTAACTGCTTTCCGTTTTCACCCCGGCCGTGGCTCGCTGACTGCCCGGACCCACACGAGCTCGAGGGAGTATAGAGTTCGGCCGGGCCCACTTGGCGGTGGATCATGATTATTCTCTGCGATGTTTAGACGGTTTCTGCATGGGTTTTCTACCTTGGCTTTTGTTTGAAGAAAAAGTAACTGGATGGCACCTCATCTGTTCATGTTAGATGAGATTTTCGCGTTAAAAAAGCTTAGATAAGATTAATCGGTTTTCTAAACAATATCTGGAATTCCGGATGATCAGGTTTCGGATGCATTTCGCCAGCTAGTGCAATGGAATACATCATTCAGTTGTTTTGTTGTTCAAGGCATAAAAAAAGAGGAATTATTGTCGTGCAAAACGAATCGAATTTTCCAGCGTGGCGAATCTCGTGGGAAAAAAAGAAAAGAAAAAACACTACACGAGAACAGCGTGCACTGGCGGAGAAATGCTTTGCATCTGGGAACAGTTCAGAGAGGCGACAGACCTATAAACACATGCACACATCATCCACTTTTCTGACGGAGATAGATTAGGAGGAATTCATAAGATCAATCACACGCGTGCAGCATCGGAGATGTTCTTCCTCTGAACAAAAGCATAGGAGATGGCTTTAATAATTTTCCTCGTCTGACGCACAAAGGATTCAGAGACACCAGGACAAATAGCCCTTGCTAGTTGCTGCCTCTCATCTGAGACAGAACCATTATTGGCCTGAAGAAGCAGATTGATACTCCCTCCGTTCCAAAAAAGATAAGTTCCATTTGTCCACATGCGGATATACTTGTAACATGTCTAGATACAACCGCATGTGGACAAATGGAAGTCATCTACTCCCTCCGTTCGGAAATAGATGTCTTCTATTTATCCAAATTCGAATATATGTGTACACTAAAACATGTCTACATACATCCAAATCTAGACAAATGTAAGACATCTATTTCCGAACGGAGGGAGTAATTTGGAACGGAGGGAGTATATGTTACTTCCAAAGAGACATCCCATCTACTCTACACAAGAACTACACTTGACATGACAAATCTGATATTCTGCAAGAAGATTCACAGCGGCGGCAAGTCGCATCTCCATTATTCATCATCACACGAAAAGAGGTTCACATCACAATACATGCACTCCACTAGCACAGAACACAAGACCACAAGCCAGGAAGAGAGAGGAGTTCACGCAGACAGAGCACGCTTGCAACAACCACAGCCAGCAAGGCTTCGCATTATTCCAACCCAGATCATGCGATCAGGCTACAGAGGAGGTCTACTGCCCATAACCACTACTGACTGAAAGGGACTGATAAGACACGAACAGGTGGTCTTCAAGCAGAGGGAGGCGGAGGGTTCACTTTGGGCGCCCATCCGGCAATCAGGTGCTCCTTGGCTGGCTTGGTCTTGACGAAGGATTCCCGGCTGAACAGAGCCTGCGCAAACACAAGGCAAACCTCAGTAAATTTCAGCTTTGAACAAGTTCTTCAAATGTCAGAAGAAGCTCTACGAATGATGCAAACATCATGTCGAATTCAGTAACACTGCTTGGACATCACTGTACCTCGGTGTATGCATGGACGCTGGTCAGGGTTTCGGGGATCTTCCAGCCTTTAAAATGGTCCAGGGCAACCTGGAGATGGAAGAGCTTCGGCCCCAGGCTCAGGTCTACAGCCGATACGCTCTCTCCGTTGTTGTAGGGGCCCTGCCAGCGCAGTTTTGGTCATGATGTTATCAAAAGTTTGGTTCGAGCAAGATCAAGCCACACAAATGTTCAGACTGAACAAATGCCCACGTCTTGCACGTTAAGGCACACTAATGAGACGAAGTGAAATTATTGCAGTGTGTCAACCATATCCAGATAGGTTAAGTGCTTAGATAGCAAGACTTGGATATAATGTAATGATCGTGAAAGCAGCTGCCGCATAAACTTCTTACAGTGTCAGCTGACTTACATGAGCTTTTAGGTGCTCGTCGAGTGCCTGCAGCTCATCAACAAGTGCCTTCTCTGTGCCATCAGTAGCATCCTTGCTCTTCAAGAATGCAATGAAGGTTGAGAAGATCTTTGATCCCCTGTTATCATCACAGGTCACAACCAAATTGAGGCATAACATGCAAACAGAACATGGAACAAACATGTGGTACGACGACACAGAAATTAATTCTTTGGTGAAAGGAGACAGCATCTAAAGTGAAGATATAAGGCTTTTATATTAGAATCATATAACTAAGCTATCAGAATCAAGTACTTCGACAGATGCTATAGTAGCTAACTCTCGACAAATGCATACCTACCTTGCTGCGAGAGGACATTGTGCCCAAATTGTCCATGAAACTAAAAGTTGCATGTTTCGAATCCAAAGACCCTCTAGAAGTATATATATTTTTACAGGGTGATATCAAGTTAATATACTAGTATTTTACTTGTCAAAATAAAGTAACAGACAGTCCCCAACTTTCAATTGCAGCTAACTGTATATAAATGCCTAACACACTTATTTTTCTAGGAGATCAGGCTCAAACCATCTGTGAGACTAACAATTACTTCCTCTGTCCCCTTTTATAAAACGTTTTGGCAATCTCTATTGGCTTGCCAAAACGTCTTACAAAAAGGACGGAGGAAGTACAACTTTTGAACACAAAAGATCTCTAGTAGTATAATTGATGAGCAGCATAATTATGATCTGCCAAATATATAATTCACTGAAGCAAATGCAACTTTCTGCTTACAAGACCACAGATACAACAAGGATCTCGAAATGCAAGAAATAACAAAGTTTTCATTTTTCAATCTCTAGAGAAGTAAAAGCGGATTTTACAATGTGCCATTGACAAAACTTACACTGATGCATACTCAGGAGGGGTGACAAGTGATGGAGTTGGGTACTTCTCCTCAATGATCTGAGTAATCACATCGGAATCAGCAATCCATTTACCATCACCACTGTTGAACACAGGCACCTTCCCTTCTGGGTTGATCTCCAGAAACCTGAAAAGTCATTACAGAAATTAGTTTAGTAAGTTTGCAAAGAGGGATAAACTCCAAACCCCAAAGAGGAAAAAAATTGACTGTAAAAAGAGGAAAAATTAAACCCTCGGCTCACAGAAAAATTGTCAAAAAATGTAAAACAGCATCTTCTAAATCACATATTTATTGCAACTAAGGATCTAGAATATCATGGAAATGGTAACAGATAATTTCACACATGAAAGCATGCAAACATTTGGTAGTTTGGTTGTTCGTTATAGCTTATTGTTTCTCTCTTCTCAAGCGTCAAGAAGTAGCAATAACTTGAATTTAACTACCTGAGGAAGGCACACAACTCCTAAAGAACCAACGTTCTTTATTTGTATTTTTGGCTAATACCAAGCACAATCCCCATTCACATAGATTAAAGACAGAGTAACAATATATTTTTCTAAAAAAATCCGAGCCTTAAGGCGATAATTCCACAAAAGAAGGAACAACAGCTGGTAAATTTGGTCCTCACCACCCATGTCAAAAGTAAGGTTAGGCACCATGAAAAACATGCTACACAGCTCAATATCTCACACTTCGAAAACAAACTCCCTGGAGACCATGCCCCCTGTTTTGGGAAGCCCAGCGGTTTTTGCAACACACACACACCATAAATAGAAGAGTGGAAACACACATCTAAGAACACCAACTAATTTTGAGAAACTCCATTTGTTCATTTCAGATTCTACAGATACAACACAGAAAATGCATATATAATAGGCAAGACGTCTAGAAATAGTGAAACAAAAGAATTCCAAACTACTCAATTGGACTGTTAATTTGAAAGTAAATGCTTTTGCTCTGGCCATATGGCCAATCTTACATCTAATGATTTTAATACTCCCTCCGATCCATATTAGTGGGCACAACTTTGTCTAGATACACATGTATCTAGTCTAAATACTTAACTAGATACATACGAATTTAGACAAAGCTATGCCCACTAATATGGATCGGAGGGAGTACATTAAAATTAAAACTATTTGGGTTTGAAAACAAGGAAAATACTTTCAGAATCATCTCAAAGGTATATCCGCACATAAAGCTATCCCAACAAGCACATGTACATAGATAAGCTCAGCATATGATCCACATGAGGGGAATACAGTCACAGTATGTCTTATGATCAAATTTACCTAACAATTTACAAATTAAACTTGCAGTGATTACTTAAACCTGGGAAGTCTGGATATCTCAGTACAGTTTCTCTGACATGTTTAAGACTAGGAAACAGAAAGTTGTCATCCAGAGCAGTGTGGCTTATGCATGCAAAACAGCTTTGTGATAATTTGTCGGATTCTATCCAATGCCAGTCAAATGCATAATCAAGTATTTGCATCGAGGGGAAACTGCAAACAAATGTGGCATTTGTATTACTATTAACTTAGTATGCTACACTCGCTGTTGCAGAAAAATACTCCTTTGATGTCCGAGACAAGATATTGCAATAGCTGGCAACTTATATTGCCACATTTGCCCAAAAGAGTCAGTCCAGGCATTTTAAAATTACACTATTTGGATATTACTAGTTAGTTGCTGAGCTGTATAATTCCTAGTGCATTGTGTAAATCACCATGAAAATGTAGCCCAATAATCAGACCAAAAATTCAACGTATGTCTTTGTATCCAGTAAAATAAACTCAAAATACTGAAGCACTGGCGTGCAAGTACACCAATAGAATTTCTTATTCTCAAGCCAGTTGACCAAAAGCGAATTTAACTCTATCTCTGTTTTTCTACTGTGCCATCATATCGCAACTTCCAAACAAATGCTCCATATGCGAGAGAGATACTAAAGTACACAGCTTAATAGGATATTTGTAACTTGGATCAGTGCATTTATTATGGTATACGTGGGCAGAGATTTATTAATAGGATATTTGTAACTTCGATCAGATGTACACTTTTTTGTAAGGAGAAGAAGTCGCTTGTGCAGTACGCATGCTTTGTTTTCTCAATCCAAAATGGCAGGTACAGCGCAGAGCCCAAGCCTACCAAGCATCAACCCCAGTCCAAATTCAAGGGGTATAAACTATTCCGCACTGGATCTACCAAATCCGAAGTATCTAGACAGCGCCACGAGCCTCAGACCAAGAATCTCAGTCCTACTTCACCAGACGCGAACAGGCCAACAATTTTTAATCCGTCAGGCACTGGTCGAAGGCTGCCTGCTATTTGTGCGAGTGGGGCATTTTTTTAGACGGGAGGGGGATCGGAGACGGACGAACCACTGGGGCTTGTTGCTGAGGTCGACGAGCTTGGTCGCGTAGGGCTCCTTCTTCTCCTCTAGCGTGAGCAGCACCCTCTGGGCGAAGGGACCTGGACACGCCCCCCGGATTTGTTAGGGCCCTCTGCTAACGGAACTGGAACTGGAACGGGAGGGGCACGGCAGAGTACTCACAGTCGCCGAGCGTGTCGGGGCTCCCGGCGGCGGCCTTGACCAGCACCTCCACAGTCATGGCGACGGCGACGGAATCCTAGCAGTAGCCCTGAGGGAGTGAGCGAGTGTCGTCGAATCCGCGGCGAGGTTTGGGCGGTGGGGAGAGTGCTAGGTTGCGGGCGCGTATTTATCGGGGGAGCGTGGCGTGGTGGCTCGCCGGAGACCGACGGGCGGAGAGAGAACCGTGGCCCCTGACGCATTGATTCGGTTCTGGAATCTTCGGGGTCCGGGAGACCGGGACTCTGCACCGGACCGGAGCGGCGGGTAGGTGCAGCGCGTGGGTGTCGTTGGATTTCGCGGGCGCGCGTGAGCCGCGTCTGACATGATTTGGCCTAATCATCACGTTGCTTTCCGCAATTCCGCTGCTGGTTAAGCGAGCAAGTCAACAAGATCTGGGTGCCTGCTTACCCAGCAACTGACGCATCATTGTTTACGCTGCTAGCTTGCTCTTGTTTATAAATCGACCCTGTCGGGTTCAAATCCTTGTAGACAAGGACTCGAGCTCCTATATCTTCTCTGTCGATTGAACGAAAAAGTTTCTTCGACTCCACTCAGTTCAGTTTTGCTGGTTCAGATAGCAAAGAAAGCACCTGATTGCGACTGTTTGGGTTGGAAGAACTAGCAAAAATACTTTCAGAATCATCTCAAAGGCTTGGAGCACATAAAGCTATCCCAGCAAGAACATGTACGTAGATAACGGGAATACACTCTGACTATCCACATGAGGAGATTGCGATAACATCATCAAATTTGCCTCGAAATGTATACTCCCTCCGTTCCTAAATATAAAATGTTTTAGCTAGATTAACTCAGAAGTCTGGATATCTCAGTGCGGCTTCTTGACAGTTTTAAGACTTGGAAATAGAAGTTTCAAATCACTGTTAAAGAGCAGGTTCAGTCTCCGTGGCTTATTATGCGTGCAGAGCAACTCCAAATCCACAATCAAGTATCTGTTGCACAATAATGGTTACATGCTAAACGGCAAACCCATGTGACATGTCACATGTGAGCAGGCTTAAGGACGGACGCTGCACTCACTGTTGCACAATAATGGTCCGAGACAAGTTCTGCAAAATGGCCAAGGCAGGAGTAGTTGGCAATTGATGGTATTGCCACATTTTCCTTGAAAAATCATCCAATCATTTTTCTACATTTCGCTGCGTTGTCTGGATAATGAATGCATCTGGGGGTAAATTCCCTTGGAACTAGCCCAAGAATCAGACTCAAAACTCATCCTATGAAGCTCTCTCTGTTTCCTATGGGGTAAAATAAAAATACTGAACCGCTTGTGCAGAAGTAAAACAGACAGCACGCTGGAGGGGGACTGGCTGAGGGTGATGCTTGATGTTTGGATCTACCAAATCCACCACACCGGCGAAGGTAGGGCGGCGGCCATGCCATGCCAACACCAAAACTTAGCGATCCAAGTCAAATTAATACAGAAAATTGCTCAAACAATCTACTCCTAGAAAACAGACGCAAACCGACGAGTAATCCATCGGGCACTCGTCAAACCGTGTATGCTGGGGGAGGAGAATCGGAGAGGGCGTACGGACCATTTGGGCTTGTTGCTGACGTCGATGAGCTTCATCTCGTAGGGCACCTTCTTCTCCTCCAGCGTGAGCAGCACCCTCTGGGAGAAGGGACCTGCTCAGATCGCGGCAAGCAAAACACGGATCAGTTAAGGGGAAACCCTGCGCCGGCGGCCGACGACGAGACTACGGGGGGAGAGGGGGCACTCACAGTCGCCGAGCGTGTCCGGGTGCCCGACGGCGGCCTTGACGCACACCTCCACAGTCATGGCGACGGCGACGGCGACGGCGACGGAGTACTCGTGAGTGAGAGAGTGTGTTGTTGTTGATCCGCGGCGAGGGTCTGGGCGATGGGGGAGAGTGACAGGCGTTGCGGGTGCGTATTTATGATCAGTCACAGCATGGTTGGCGACGGATAGGAAGAGAATTGGGAGGAAGCCGTTTGGGCTCCCGGGAGCACATGCTCCCGGTATGTTAAAAAAAAATAGAACAAATTGAAAACTTTTCAAAAAATCCGAAAACATTCATGCACGTACCTGACGATGTCACGCACGATCATGTCAAATTTCGCACCGAAACGACATCGTATGCGCCCTGTGCAAAAATGACAAAATTCTGACAGAAAATGAATCATACCGGGAGCATGTGCTCCCGGGAGCCAAATTGAATTTCCGATATTCACTCCCAATCCTGGGATTCGGTGTCCTATGGCCTTTTTTATTGGGAATTTTGTTGTCCCACGAATTAACAGGGTACCCTAGCTATAAGAGAAGGGTGGGGATTCGGAGCCTCATAGCATCTCCATCGACACCCCAAAATTTGGTCCGACACCCACAAATTATGTCTGTTTTGAGTGGCGAGACACTTGTCCGACCAAACATGGGGTGTTGTCCACACCGACATAAATTGTGAATAAAAATATTTAAAATTTTATTCAAACTTTGTTATATATTACAAGGATTTAAATGAAATTTAAACAAAACCGGCCTCGTCGTCGTCCCTAAACCTAAACCTAAACTCCTCCTCGTCCTTGTCCGCGAGCTTCTCCGAGTCGATGTTGTGTCGGTCCCCTCCCACCAACGGTGCCGCGCCTCCGCGTTGTAACAACGGCGGGATCCTGGAACGCGAGGGCCTCCCGTCGCTCGCGCTCGACTGTGCCCAGTTGTTGTCGTCGTACTTCGAGTGGGATCGCTCCTCCCGTGTCAGCCAGCTCCGGCGCCGAACGATGGTGCGCCGGTTGGTGTATATGGCAGGTGGGATCCACCTGTTGGAGTGCTTGTCCGACCATCATCCGGCACCCCCGAGTAGGTCCCCAAGTTTGGAGACCCGGTTGGAGGTGCCAGACACAAATTAGGTCGGCCGGACACTTCGGGGGTGCCGTTGTGGCTGTTTTTCGTGTCCGGCACCCCATGGGCCTTTGGGCATGATTTGGGGTGCCGTGGAGATGCTCTCATCTCCCATTCCCCATCGCACGCAGATTCCCATGATCCTTAGCCAAACAAGAGATTTTACTCAAAGCATCTCTAGTTGATCCTGAATAAGCTTTCGGACCGGAAAATAATTGTCGCTTACAGTTTTCGCATCGGACTAAACGACCCCGTCAAATCTCGGAAAAACGTTCAGCCTGATTTTTTTTTCCAGGGAGCAGGATATTGGACCGTGTGCCCCATTTTTTGAGTCGATTTTTGTGTGAACCGACAAGGCTAGCGACGGTTGGCGGGAGAGAAATTTCAGCCCAAACGGCACCGGACCGGCTCCCAACTCACCGGAATCCGGCAAATTTATGCCACCGCGCTCTGATTCCGTCCAAATCTCCTCTAATTCCCGGTAGATCGGCTCGATATCAGCCAATTCCGACGTTTCCGGCTGATTTCGATGAAGGGAGGCAGAGATCGACTGTGGTACCGGCGGCGCATGGGAATTGGGCACGGCCGAGGGAGACCAGAGGAAGAAGAGAACGAAAGGAAAAAAGAAAAAAAAAACTACTAATTTATGTGGCAGTATGTTTTAGGGGTCTTTTTCCAATATCTATTCTGGAGAGACAAATTTTGTACTTAAACGTTGTCGGTTGACCCGAAACTAGTTATATTTTTTCAGCATCCTGCTAGAGATGCTTCTACACCATAAGCTAATTTCGCGTTCCCTCTTGTAAATTCCCTCCAACTCTTTCAAAAAAAAAAAGTTGTGGGGCTCACCGGTGGCCGACATGGGGGAGGCGTGGCTCTGATTGACGTGTGAGGCCGCATAGATTCGGTTCCGGAGCCTTCGGGATCCGAGCCTGGGCTGGACCGAACCACGTGATGGTTTCGTTAGATTTAAGCATTTAACCACGTCATTCACGGCCGCGTGTGATATGATTTGGACAAATCCTGCTGCTGGTTAAAAGCGCAAAACAACAAAGGTTCTACTGTAGTTTATTAGTGCTTGCTGAGCCAACAGCTGACGTGCATTTTCTTTTTTTTCTGATATGCGTCTAATTGTTTAGTTCTAGCGATTCGCCATTGCTTGCGATTTGGATGCATCCATGGTAGACTTCCCTGGCCCCATGGAAGCGAGCTCGCCTCGAGTTGGTCAACTGGTGGAGATCGATAAGCTATGGGATTGCACGGAGTTCAATACCGATCGAATCGACAGCCAAGCAAGTCGCCGGCAACCGTGTCAGTTTCTTGAGTTTTTTGTGTGACTCGGAAAGAGCGCAGACCATCTCTCGTCTTCTTCTCTAAGAGATCGTCAATTCAGTGGCACACACTTATTTAAGTGGCATCGTCTGACCGACTCCAATTGTACGTGAATGCTTGCACGTGATGGTTATTTCTTGTTGTGTTTGTGTCGAAAATTATGTAAAGTAGAGTTACGTGGACTTGGAGTTGTAATAGGTGTGGACAGGGTACGTGTAGTGTTGGAGTCGAACATGTTGTATCCTAGGGCCTCCCATATAATGTGGGGCACCACATGTTATAACCCATGACGACTTGATAGCAGCAGGCGCACAAGGGGAGCCGGCGGCTTTTGCCGGCGACCAAGGCGGCCGGTGCAGCGGTATCATGGGAGGAGCGTCCATAGTCAGACCCCGCAGATGTAAGCGAGTTCGCCGAACTGCATTAACAAATCTCGGTGTCGTCCTCTTGCTGTGATTGCTTGTTCCCAGTAGATCAATTAGGCGCCTACAATTACAACAAGTGGTATCAGAGCGAGGCTAGAGGTCGCGGATTGTTTGATTTAGAGGAAGAAGACGAAGACCAGCCGTGGAGAATCATGGTGCACGCGAAGATCGCGAATTCGCAGGATTTTCCGGCGACCGTCGGAGATCGTCGTCTGAGTTGCAATCGGAATCGGTAGTGCGGCTGAAGCGTGGAAGTTTGGATCGGATCAGGAGCGGCGACGAGCGTGCAGCGGTGCTGGCGTTCCGATACAAACCTTAAACTTGTAGATCAAAGACAAATCAAACCCTGAACTCCTAATTCCGGAAATTGGCACTCTGAACTTGTCAATCCCGGTCTATTTTAGACCCTAGACATATTTGACATATTTGATGCACCGGGAATACTCCAATCCCGACCGAGATGACGTTCTACCCTCACTGACCGTTAGGGCCCACGTGTCATATCAATCCCCTTCCTCGACCAGGTTGGACAACGACGAGACGCGCTGGGCCACTGATGGCCCTTGACGTAGTTACCTGCGTCAAAAGAATATGGGTTAGGTTGAGACTCTAAGTGTAGAGTGTATAGTATAGGAAAGACGATTTTTCCCACGAGGGGTGACTCGAGGGTTTAATATCGAACTCTCGGGGAATCAGTAGTGAAAGATTTATCTTCTTATCCTTCTCTTGAAAACCTACAAAACAAAGTAAATTGTTTGTGCCCTCAATCTCACCAAGTGGTTGTCAAGCACAAGGTGTGAGAATGATAAGAAAATATAATGAATGCAAAATAGTAAATAAATATGCAATGATGATAAATAAATATGCAAGGATGGTGGAAACAATGATGGATGATATTTTTGGGTTTTGTATTGTGAATGCAAGATGTAAAAGTGTTTTTGTATTTTCGGATTTTTAAATGGCAGAAAATGTAAAGTGGATAAAAGTTGTTGGAAAGGTGTTTCTTATGATTAAAAATGGACCGGGGTTCATGGTTTCACAAATGCCCTCTCTCTTTAATAAAGTGATAGATAATGGAACACTAGAATTGACATATGGGATTGCAATAAAAAGGTTTCATGACAAGTTACTAATTATATGGGCATCACGTCCTAACATAGAGATCTTTTGTTTATTAATCTCTCTTATACTCCACCAAGATGCGAACTAAATCATAACACCTTAGTAATTAAGATAAATCAGAGCATAGCATTAAGTTTCATGACATGAAGTTAAAATAAGAACATGCTAGATCTAGTCATGGAGTAGTGGCAATGGTCACACCCACATCTCCGGTAGCAAGGTATTTTCTTTATCCCTAGTGAGGCAACAAAGTAAGGTAGAAACCCAAGTGGATCGCGGAACTTTCTCTCACGTTCACCGCACTAGCCACCCCCCCCCCCCCCCCGTTACTCCAACTAATGCACACGTTCCCCCTCACACGCACTCATACACATGCTTGATCATAACAAGTACACAAGAACGGGGTACATAATATGCATCTACTTTCATAACTGAAACAAAACTATTGCAATCTCAAACATATATTAACTCATAAAAAGATCCACCACAAAGGTATTACATAGATGACCGTAATCATGTTCAGCAGCTCATACGGTACTAATTAGTGAATCTCAAAGAGAGGAGAGATACATAAGTTACTTCCACAAACCCATAGTCCAGGGGTGGACTACTCCCTCTTCATCATGGAGACGGTGGAGAAGTCGTTGGAGAAGATGGAGACCACGCCGGCAGCGCCCCGCCGGAGTTTTCCCCCTCCAATCTACAACTCCAGGTCTCTGTTTCGTGGTTTCTGTGTTTCTGCGGCGCTCTTTTCCGAAGGGCGTCGGGGACTATTTTTATAGTCGTTTTTAGGTCAAGACGGAGGCTCGGGAAAAAAGATCGACGGCAACGGAGCCACGAGGGCCCAGATGATGGGTCCCACGCTGCCAGATTCCTTGGCCGCGTGGGCCACCCTCTTCTGGCCCTCGGGCCTCCGTTTGTTCACTTTCTTTGCTCCCACGCTTTGTTCCTTCCAAAAACTGATGCTCGTAAATTATTAGATCATTTGGACGTCATTTGGGTCCCTGAAACATCAAAATATAGAAAATAGGATTTTCTGCCTGTGCAGGGTTAATTCCAGAAAAATAGGGAAACAATGAAATATTCCCAAAATCAATATAAAACAATGATATAACCCTTATATGATGCAAATATGATTGAAATATAAGTAATATAATGCAAAGTTCATGTATGTGCATCAGCCACCCGCGATGTCCTCCTAGTGTCTGGGCCTCGGAGTGGAGCCTGGCGCTAACGATTTCCTGGCTTCCAGCCACAGCGCACTGCTTGGTGTGAAGTCGCGCGCGACCTGTCGCCGAAGAGGCGCCCGATGAGTTCCTGGTTGTCCGCACCACACAGAATGTGTCCGCCATGCCGCACTGCTTGTGGATGTGATGCTGCTTTAATCTGTGCCTCCGGCGGTCATCTCACAATGGGCAACTGCTGCTACATGCTGGACTTATCCATGGGTATGCAGAGCTCATCTCTACCGCTACAGTACGTGCAAGCAGGCCGGAATTGTCTAGCTAGTTAACTAGTACGGCATGCGTATGCGTGTATCTAATATGTTAATTGGATTGTGGAACACCGAATTGAATTGGAGAAGGAGATCCATTCGGGATTTTGATTTTGAGAGATAACAGGGAAGAGGACAAATATGACTTGTGGGACCGAGTCGTCAGTGAGAGTAGCACGTCATCCCGGCCGGGATTGTACTATTCCCGATGCATCAAACATGTCTAGGGTCTAAAATAGACCGGGATTGACAAGTTCAGATTGCCAATTTTCGGGATTAAGAGTTCAGGGTTTGATTTGTCTTGCATCTATAAGTTCGAGATTTGTTTTACACTTTTTCCTTCGGCATCTCGGCGAGTTGCGGCACACGGGGACGTGCGGAAATTCGCGCGACGTGTTTGCGGGGGACTCGGAATCGGTCTGATCGGAAGCAGCGGCATCGACACGTACTGCAGCAGCTGCTGCTGCAGGAGATCGTTGATCTGGAGCTGTGAGCAGTTGGAGAATCAACAGCACCGCGGGCGTGTAGTCTGACGGCTGTGAGGCTCAGGTGTGTAGGAAGTTGTGTCTTGCAACATTTTATATATTTACTACATTGTCCGGAATTAAACTTCAGTGTGGAAGCATCACGAAAATAACAGGGAATTAATGATGTGGAATTGTACTTAAGGAAATATACTTAAGAAAGTCGGTACGGCTATACTGCAACACAGTGTATATTAATATGCTGGAATTATACCGGGAACAGTATAGAACGGAATGCCAGGTTGTTCATAGGATTGGCTCTATGGATTGTTAAAGCTGCGAGTTTGATTTTGTATTCGAACTCGGCGCATGACTCACACGTGCGTGCTGGGACCTAATTGTTTAACAGTAATAGGCTCGGTTAATGGTTGTTAATGATAGTGGTTGGTTTAACAAGTCACGAGTCCTATCTGAAAACAGATTGAGTTATCTGGAATTTGGAGTCTATATAAAGGTCCCACCCTCTACCCTCAATATGCATTGTGAGCGGCACCACCGATAAGGCAGAGAAATAGAGTGTAGGCCAAATTAGCTTCAACCCTAATTTTCTACAAGGTGCAGGTGGAGTTCTCCAAGAGGCGTACGTGGTCGTCGTGCAGTGCATGCTACAGCAGCGTGGAGATTTGGTTAAGAAAAACAAAAGCGTCATGGTGTATTGTGTTTTTCCATCCGGAGCAAGAGAAGAAAAATCAGGAATTGCTAGCAGCTTTGGCGGCATGTGGGCGTGTGGTGCATGTAACTTGCATCGTTTTGGTACGTATGTATGAAGGCACAAGGGATTTATGTTGTTGTTTCTTTGTTCGGTAAACTGTTTGCGTACAGGATGATGGCGGTTTCACAATACGTTATAATGACGTGGAGATTTTTTTGATAAAGGGATTTTATTACTTAAGAGTTTTAAGCATTACACCCGGCCTCTGCATAGCTAAGATGCACGCAGCCACCAGTTCAGCAGTAACCAATTCAGAACAAAAAGTAAAAAGGCGAATTACATATCATCATGAGAAATTGTAGATCCGCCTAAGAACCTGGTAGGTCTATTCGGAGTCTATGTTGACATCCATGCCGGGAGAATAACTCCTTGGCCGCAGCCTCTAGCCTCGACGCCACCTCAAAAAATAAGTCTCGGTGCTCCACACGCTGCAGGGTCGACCATGCTCGAAGCGTAGCTGTACACCGATAGATAACCTGCATAACAGAAGCATTTTTATCGTTAAAAATCTTGTCATTTCTACATAGCCACAGCGACCAAATAACGGCAATCGCGCCCATCCTACTGAAGAGTTTAAACCTAGGATCCACGCCATTTAACCAGTCTGGAGATGGCGACGTGCGTATAAGGCTGAGAGCAGTCTGGAGTACGTCGTGGAGAATCATGTACCAAATGGCGTCGATCAATGCACGTTGGTGTTGGGATGATATGATGCGAGGTGGAGCATGATTGCAGTCGAACAAGTTCGGCTGGGTTGGACTGGACGGTCTGACGGGACAGAAGACGGTGAAGATCGGCGACGACGACGTAGGAGCGTGGGGGCTAATGGTGTCCGAATTCTGTGGCGTGGCAACACGCGGCGCATGGTTATGCATGCTTCGACATGCGATGACGCGGGGTTGATTCAAGATGGTGTACACATGAGTTCTTGAGATCGACGGGGCGTGGGGTGGATTGATCATCTACCAAGGAGTCATGTTGAAGGTGGAGCTGGAGTCTCGGATGGAAGATTCCACTCGGCTGATGGAGGGGCTACGGCGTCAGTGCACGGAGAGTCGAAGCCTAGTCAGCGGGAAGGCGAGAGGCACGTGATCTGGGCGGGAGCTCAGTGGTTCGGAGAGATGCCTGGAACTCGGCGTCGGTCGGTATGACTGATGGTTGTCTGCAGTGGGGCCTGAGGTGTTGTGGGTGCGTGACCCGATAGATCTTGGCCAAGACTCCAGACGCTCGGCGCGGTAATAGCGGCGAGGCGTGCGGTAAGCACGGGACACAACGACAGACCAGGGCACAACGGTCAGACATGTGGTCAGATAGGTGTGCAGGGGTGCTGAAACAGTGTTGGCGAGTATCGGATTCAAGTTGGTGACTAGGTCTATGGACATTGACGCGTCAGGTGATAGACAGGAGTCATCCATGGGGAATCTGAGAAAGTGTTGGAAAGTCTACAATGTCAGAAGCTTGGAGAGTACATGACCATATATTATGTGATGTTCAGTGCACATGGCAAAGTGCGGATGACTAGATACAGAAGGAGGCGGAGTGTTATAGCTGTGGGACATGTAGAAGACTATCCAGGATGAGACGACTGTGAATTTGACTCAAGGTGACTAAAGGTGACGGTGAAATTTCTTCAAATTGAAAGCACTTTTACGCAGATCAGTGGTCGGTGTGTGTTAGTGTTGAACGGGAAGAAGAGGCTACAGTTGCAGGTGGAGTCACGTGGAGTCTGGGAGTAGCAGCGGAACTCATGGAAGACAACTCAAGTCCGGAGTACATGGAGGTTTGACGCTTGGACGAACTCCCCATGATACCGCTACACCGGCCGCCTTGGTCGCCGGCACAAGCCGCCGGCTCCCCTTGCGCTCCTACTGCTATCAAGTCGGCATGGGTTACAACATGTGGTGTCCCCACATTTTATGGGAGGCCCTAGGATACAACATATTCGACTCCAACACTACATGTACCCTGTCCACACCTATTACAACTCCAAGTCCACGTAACCCTACTCGTACATAATATTCGACACAAACACAACATTTCTTATAACATGGCATGGGATGATATACGGTCAGCTGGTTGCAAGCGCATCAATTGCGATCCCGGATGAACTAATTGTTGAAGGTTGCTGGGCCATGTCCTTCATCTTTTTCAGCTTCTTGATGTTGCACTTGGTCATGAAGTCGGCACTGCAACTATTGGATAATTGACTGTACTATCTTCTGTATAAGACCCCAACACATAAACACGGATTGGAGAGGCGAGAAGTGAAGGGTTAGCGCTGCGAACACACTAGGAATGGTTAAGAGGTACCGATCCGGAGCGTCCTGTGGGGACCCCGGACTAGCTGTCCGAAATACCCGATTATGCTTAACACAACGATCCCGTGATCAGTCTGTCGTTGCACATAATCCGAATTGGATACCAAAGTTTACATCCATTACAATACCGAATAAAAAGTCTTACATAAATGGTCATTTAGACCAAGTCTTACATAGGTGCCTTCATGGGCCAAACCAAAATATCAGCGGAAGCTACGGCGTAGTAGACATCATATTCTAACGATGACGACCCGACAGGCAGCTGACTTGTGGAGATCCTTAGTTCGCGTAGAAGTCGCCATACTCCTGCTCGGCGTAGTGCTCCTCCTCGTAGTCTGGCTAGGACAATAGCCAGGGACGAAACCAATATGAGTACATTTGAATGTACTCGCAAACTACCCCAACATGAGTGCACTAGTTTTATTTTAACTTACAACTTTTATTTGTTTAAAACATCTCTATATCTTTATTGAAAAAGGTAAGAAGAGTTTTATAACTATCTTTAAAAGAAGTCACCATCTCATTTGTTTCTCCAAAACCCTCCTTTTCCTGACCATGGCTCACCATGGTCCATTTATTCCAACAACTCATACCACTCCATTTGGTATAGTTGTGTCACACCATCACCATTCAGTTTCTTTTAAACTTAAAAGCTTTTCCAAAAACTTGCACATGATCTTAGGACAGCCTCCCAATTGTCCATATCCGAGGACTCGGCTATTCGAATAGTTTTGACCCTCTGCAGAGGTAGCACGCTTTTATCCCACATCCATCCGGTAACTCATCGTGTCAGCCACGTCCCGCCATACAAGGTGTATGCGAAGTTGAGCCACCGACCCTAGCCTCTCCTTTGCTCATGCTAGTATAGGATCCTACCCATATGATAATTCCCACCAACACTCAGTCCGGTCCCCGTCGGCAACCCTAAGTGTGAGGACTCATATGTTTTTCCCGGCGACCACATTGATGAAGTCTTCAATCCTCCTCCTTATCTTTCCATAGAGTTTGAGCGAGGACCCAGGTCAGGGGAGTTCTCCAAACCATCCCCTCATGCATAACGGAGTTATCTCCGTCGATGAGGTATCCCATACTAATAAGAGCAAATTATATGACTAAGCCCCGTTCCCATATGGGGGTAAATGTGGTCGCACAGATTAAGATTGGTTGTCATAGTACTAGGACACTGTGCATTTTTCATAAACATTCCCATTTTCCATTTCTCCACTTCAACACCGACATCTCGGTATTCCATAACCACACAAGTATTTCAAAGGAGTTTTGAGTAAACAACATTTATTTTCCCATCCTATAATTTTATATCAACTATCTTATACTTCTACATAGGTGGCAAAATAGTTTTCATGTACTTGTAAAAAGGTTTTCAAAATCATTGATACTTTTGAATAACTCATGTGACAAAATAGATGTATGTAAATGCAAGCTCAGTGAAGTAGCTTGCCTTGCTCGGCAAAGTTCTCGGTTCTTGTGCTTGCTGATCAAGGTATTCCCCCTCCTCGTAGACTTCGGCAACGTTCTCGTCTAAACGTCAAACAAGCAATGCAAACAATTACTAAACTACTCAAGCAAGCATCACAACATATCAATCATAAACATCACAAATAGCTACTGCACACATCAAACCATACAATTTGGTTTCAAAATAATTGAATTAAACATCATTTATTTATGTTCAAAATTATGGCAGAAACTTGTGGAACATGTTTAATTCAAACTTGAGTTCTGTTGGTCACAAAAATACAAACTAAATTTCTTTAGAAAGCTACTGATGTGTAGAAGACAACACAATTTGATTTGGATCAATTGGGGTTACCAAACTCCCTACACAAATGTTTGAATCCAGTAACTTAATAATCAAGTTTTAGCTACCAATTAAGTTCTGTTGATCCTAAAATTAAATCCTTTTAGGGGTAACTAAACATGACTAAATGTGACCTAACAAAATTGGTCCTAATTCATTTGGGTTAACCATTAAACATATTTAAATGTTTGAGTGCAGAAGGGTGTTTAAACTTCAACTTAATACTAAACAATTAATAATGCACAAATAATTCTACCAAAATTAGGGAAGCTAATACATGGCAGTACTAAGCTAGCAAAATTGGTTTGGAATTATTTGGACTAACAGAGTATCAGAAACAAACAAGTTTAGAATTTAAACCTTCTGTAGTATTTTTAATAATACTTTTTATCTATTTAATTAAATGACATGAGACCACTTGGGTTGGTTAAACAATTTCATAAGCTTTCCAGAACAATTGAGTTTGATTTATTTGGATTCCTAAATCTCGAGATATTGAATTTCAAAGTTGGATCCAGTACTGACTTTAACAGAGAAGTTTAAATTCGAATTTAATTGTTCTCTGGATAATGTTGAAAGCTATGACAGGTGGGGCCTACATGTCAGCGACACAGTGCGCGGTGGAAATTAATAAAATCCTGACGAGCGGGGCCCGCCCGTCAGTCTCTCTCTCTCTTTCTTTTAACCGAAGCGGTACGCGTCCGTTGGATCGAGATCCAACGGCCCACGATCAAAGGCATCGGCGGCGACCTAAAATCGGCGGCGCTGCCGCGCCGGCGACGGCGAGGTGGAAGGATCTCTCACCTAGGGGGCTCGGGAGGTCGCGGAGATGATGCAGATCGACGGCGGCGGCGTGGGGAAGCTCCTGGCTGAGTTGCACTTGCTGGGGTGGGCTGGTTCGTCGGCGGCGAGCTCTCGATCTTCCACGGCCACGGGCAGCAACTCCGGCGAGGCTTCACGGCGCGTCTGTGCACGAATAAGATGGCAAAAAGGGCTGGGTGAGTGCGGGGAGAGAAAGCAACACGGTGCAGGGGTTTGGGAAGGAAATGGGGCAGCCCAACGGCGTGGCCACGGTCGCCTTCTACCTCGGACACGGCGAGGTCGACGCGGCAGCGAGCACGCCCTCCTGGCGGGCACAGAGGGGAGTGGAGTGGGTGTGGTGCGGTGTGTGTCTGTGGCGAGGCTGGGGGTGGTTAAATAGGGCAGGGCGGCGTATCGTGGACGGAGCGCATGGACAGCGTCCATGGCGCCTCCGGCGGGAGATTTCCCGATTCCTCGGCGACGCGTGCAAGCAGCGCAAGGAAGAGGGGTCTGGGGGGTCCGGGAGCGAGCTGGGAGCAGCTGTGGCGACGGATGCGTGTCGAGGTGCAGCGGGTGGGGCGAATTTGGCCGGCGCCGTCCGTTCTCTCCACGGCGAGCAACGGGGGACAGGGCGCGTCGGGGCGAGAGAGGTGCTCGAGCGCGAGCAGAGGCTGCAGAGGCAACGAGCGTGGACGAACGCGAGCAAGGGGGGCCCTGGGGGGCCTGGGAACGGCGACGACGACCATGGCGACACGGCGACGGTGACGGGGAGCTAGGGGTAGGAGACGACGGCATTGCAGAACGCCCCCTGGACTCTTTTTTCCATTTACAACTAGGTCCTTCTCTGCTTCTTTTACTTCTTTTCATTTCCAGCAGCATTTCTGGAATTTATTTGGGGTACTTAAACAATTTAGAAAAATTCACAAATATTTGTGAGGCTTCCACATAGCATGTAGTAGCTCCACAAAATTTGGCATTTCAAAATAAAATGTTTTGAATCATTTTTGTTCATAGGGTTTTAATTATGGAATTTTGTTTTATTTCAATTTGATTTACTTTGAATTTTAAAACTAGTTCAAAATATGTTGAGAGAGAAAAGTAGTAAGGATAAAATGGGAGTGTTTACATTACCACTCCACTGAATTTTATTGTGAAGGAAAACAACTTCTCACTTGGAGAATTTCATGTGACACTTGTCACATTATTTTCTTGTTTCAACTTTTATTTTATTCCTCTTCTTTTCTTCATGTTTTTCTTTAGAGCAAGCAACACACATTTAGCAAGAAAGAAACAACACAAGCAACAATATGAGATCAACACATATAATTAAGCAAAAGTTTTTGTTGGCTCTCATTTTTGGAATAATAATACTGATTAATATTTTTGGGATGTTACAATCCTTCCCCCTTAAAATAAATCTCGTCCCGAGATTTGCTAGGCCTGGGTACTAAAGAGGTCTGGAAATTCGCTTCGAAGATAATCTTCGCGTTCCCAAGTTGCTTCTTCTTCAGAGTGGTTAGTCCACTGGACTTTGTAAAACTTGATCGCACGTCTTCGGGTAACACGAACATCTTCTTCGAGAATTTGAGGGGTCTCTCACGATAAGTCAGGTCTTGGTTCAGGTCGATGGAGAGGTGGTCGATGTTTTTGAAAACATCAGGCTGGTCAGGAACTTCAAGACACTTCCGGAGCAAGGAAATGTGGAAGACATCATGATAATCTCCTAACTCCGGGGCAATTCCAGCTGATAGGATACTTCTCCTCGACGAGCGATGATCTTGAAGGGTCCAATATACCTTGGCGCTAATTTTCCTTTGACATGGAAACGCTGCATTCCTTTGAGGGGTGTCACTCGGAGATAAACATAATCTCCGACACTGAAAGTGAGATCACGGCGCTTGGTGTCAGCGTAACTCTTCTGACGGGATTGGGCAGTTTTGAGGCGTTCACGAATAAGCTGAACTTGCTCTTCAGCTTCACGGAGGGTATCTGGTCCAAACAATTTGCCTTCTCCGGTATCGGACCAATTCAGGGGTGTACGACACTTCTTGCCGTAAAGGGCTTCAAAAGGGGCCATTTGCAGACTGGACTGATAACTGTTGTTGTACGAGAACTCTGCAAACGGAAGACAATCTTCCCACTTGGAACCATAGGATAGAACACATGCGCGAAGCATGTCCTCCAATATCTGGTTCACTCGCTCAGTTTGGCCATCGGTCTGGGGATGATAAGCTGTGCTAAATGCTAACTTGGTTCCGAGGGCTTCATGAAGGGATTTCCAGAATCTTGAGGTGAATTGCGTGCCTCTATCAGATACAATCTTCTTAGGCACACCATGCAGGCTTACTATTCTGGAAATATACAAGTCTGCTAACTGGGCTCCATTGTGAGTGGTCTTGACGGGTATAAAATGAGCAACCTTGGTCAGTCGATCAACGATGACCCAGATTGAATCATGGCCTCGGTTGGATCTTGGAAGTCCGGTAATAAAATCCATTCCAATCTCATCCCACTTCCACTCGGGAATTTTCAAAGGTTGAAGCAATCCAGCGGGCCGCTGATGTTCAGCCTTGACTCGCTGACAGATATCACACTTGGCTACGAAAGAACCAATCTCTCGCTTCATTCCATGCCACCAAAATCTTTCTCGAAGGTCTTGGTACATTTTGGTTCCGCCGGGGTGGATTGAATAAGGGGTCTCATGGGCCTCCTTAGGATTAACTCCTTAAGTTCCGTGACATTGGGCACACAGATACGGTCATTGAATTTCAGCACTCCTTCAGCATCTTCGGTAAAACCGGGTGCTTTGCCGAGGGAAATCTTCTTCTTAATTCCTTCAATGCTTTCATGATCCTTTTGGGCTTCTTTGATTTGATCCATCAGGGTTGGGGTTAACTCTAAATTGGCGAGATAACCATGGCTAACAAGTTCTAGTCCAAAGTCTTCGAACTCTTTGAACAAGGCTGGCTGTTCGGCTTGGATCAGGGCATTCAGGGTGCAAGGTTTGCGACTAAGGGCATCGGCAACTACATTAGCCTTTCCAGGGTGATAATGGATTCCAATATCATAATCCTTGATTAATTCCATCCATCTCCTCTGTCGCAGGTTCAATCTTTCTGGGTGAAAATATACTTCAAGCTTTTGATCTGTATAGACCTCACAGCGATGTCCCGCAAGATAGGGACGCCACGTTTTGAGAGCAAGAACAACAGCAGCTAACTCCAGGTCATGGGTTGGGTAATTCTCTTCATGCGGTCGCAACTGCCGGGACAGGTACGACACAACTTTGCCTTCTTGCATCAGAACGCAACCAAGTCCGAGGCGTGATGCATCGCAATACACGTCGAAACTCTGGGTGACGTCTGGCATAATCAAAATTGGGGCTGAGGTTAGTCTCTTCTTCAGTTCTTGGAAACTATCTTCACACTTCTGAGTCCATTCAAATTTCTTGTCCTTCTTCAACAGTTGGGTCATGGGTTTGGCTATACTGGAAAATCCTTCAACGAACTTGCGGTAATAACCGGCAAGTCCGAGAAAGCTTCGGATTTCAGTCACACTGGTTGGGGATAACCAGTCAACAATGGCTTGGATCTTCTCGGGTCAACAGAAATTCCTCCGGCAGATACAACATGTCCGAGAAATGCCACTTTACTGAGCCAAAACTCACACTTGCTAAGCTTGGCATACAGCTGGTGCTCTCGGAGGGTCTCCAAAACTAGACGCAGGTGTTCAGCATGCTCTTCTTCGGTCTTGGAATAAATAAGGATGTCATCAAGGAAAACTACCACGAACTTGTCGAGGTACTCCATGAAAATCTTGTTCATGAGATTCATGAAATAGGCTGGGGCATTGGTCAGACCAAAGGACATCACGGTGTATTCAAACAAACCGTAACGGGTGGTGAAGGCGGTCTTGGGAATATCTTTCTCTCGGATCTTCAACTGATGGTAACCTGTCCGAAGATCGATCTTGGAAAAGACTCGGGCTCCGTTCATTTGATCGAACAGATCCTCGATCTTGGGAAGAGGGTACTTGTTTTTAATGGTCACGTCATTTAGCTTGCGATAATCCACACACAGGCGTGTGGTACCGTCTCTCTTGTCCACAAAAATAATGGGTGATCCCCAGGTGAAGCGCTTGGACGAACAAGACCTTTGCTGAGCATATCAGCCAACTGCTTCTTCAATTCAACTAGTTCTTCCGGATTCATCCGATAAGGTCTTTGGGATATGGGGGATGTCCCTGGGATAAGCTCAATTATGAACTCAATATCCCGGTCTGGCGGCATACCAGGCAATTCTTCTGGGAAAACATCCTTGAACAGGTGAACAACACGGATCTCATCTAGGGCGGGTCGAGCTATGCTCTCATGGCAGCCTGGTTGGGAGTGGTTGGTTTCAGACACATACTCCACTTCTACTTCTTTGTCGGTGGTGACGGATACAGCTCTTCTGGCACAGTCTATTCGACCATGGTACTTGGCTAGCCAATTCATACCAGTATAACATCTATGCCTGGGTTCCTAGAATAATTAGGTCGGCTGCAAATTTTTCGCCTGAAATCTCAATGGCAGTATTTGGACAAAATCTCTTGGTTTCTATGGTGGAGCCAGGAATTTGTATACTCAGGGTTTTATTTAGGAAGCCTTCTACTAATCCTCCCTTAGCGACAAACTCCTCGGTAACAAATGAATGGGTTGCACCAGAATCAAACAGAACAGTTGCAGGTACTGAGTTGACAAGGAACGTACCCAGCACAACATCTGGCGCCTCCTGAGCTTCTTCAGCATTGATGTGGTGCAGACGCCCTTGACAACAGCAGCATTTCCGCGGGGTGCGGCATTCTTGCCATTACCATTTCCATTGCGGCCTTGACCATTGTTCGGTGCATTGGGGCGCTGAACATTCCTCTTAGGATTGGGGCATTCTCTGGAGTAGTGACCTTTGTTGCCACATTCAAAGCAGACAACATTGGCATTGGGGTTGAAGTTGTTGAAGTTTCCTCTGGGACGGTTATTGTCATTGGGGCGGTTGAAGTTGTTTGGGCGGTTAGGGTAATTGGGGCGTGGGCTTGGGTGGACGATAGGCAGGCCTGGGTTTTGCTGAAAGATACGAGGTTTCTGGCTGCTCGAACCTTCCTGAGCATTCATCCTCCTCTTGCGACCTTCATACATAGACTTGCGCTTGGTCTCCAGCTGGATGGCTTTGTCCACAAGTGACTCCAGATCACGGAAGTCATGGATAACCAGAGCACACTGCAGTTCATCATGAAGTCCACTCATGAAACGCTCCATCTTCTTCTCTTCTTTGTCGGTGTCATCAGGAGCATACCGAGATAAGTCGGTAAACTCATCCAGATAACCGACCACATCTTACTTCCCTGCCTCAGCTTGCGGAATTCATCCTTCTTCCTCTCAATAAGTCCGCTGGGAATATGCTTCTTGCGGAACTTCTCCTGGAACTCAGCCCAGTTGATAACATGACCAGCTTGCTGGAGAGCCTTGGTAGTTTCCCACCAAGCTCTTGCAGGTCCAGCGAGATAGTGGGTTGCATACAACACTTTCTCATTTCTCCCACAGCAGCAACTTCCAGATTGTTGTCGATGGTGCGAAGCCAATCATCGGCCTCCAGTGGGTGAAGTCCCTTGGAGTAGGTGGGTGGGTTGGTTTTCTGGAAATCGCCTAAGGTGGATCGCTGGTTCCATCTCCATTGCCATTACCACCATTTGTTGTTGTTGTTGTTGTTGTTGTTGTTGTTGTTGTTGTTGTTGTTGTTGTTGTTGTTGTTATAAGCGGCTGCGAGTTGCTGTAGGGCAACGAGATGAGCCTGGCGCTCCTGCCGGGCATTTTCACGTTCCTCCATGATAAGCGCGAGAAGTTGGGCGGGGGTTGGGTCCGGTGGTGGTGGTGCTGATCCTGATCCTTCCGCATTGCTGCGACGGGGCGGCATCCTGAAGCACACCGGGTATAAGAGGCAAGGCAAGAAAAGTTCGACTAAGGGAAAAGACGATTTCACGTGGTTATTAATTTTAAGGACTTATATGAAAATATTTCACACAGATCTAACAAGACAAACATACTTATATTTCACAAACATCACATCAAGGAGTTCACAACAACTTCAAGCTTACAACATCAAGCTTACAACATCACCTTACATCTAAGTACATAGCATCTGGTTTCCAAAAGAACCACTACTTCGACTCGACTAGCGATAGGGGTCAACCTAATCCTGCGGTAGTGATCAAGTCACTCGCCTACTGAGGTGGAACCTCCAGCTCTAACACGTCAGCATCTGACTGGTAGGGTGGCTCCTCGGGATCCTCCTCCTCGTCCTCGAGAACTGCCTCGAGTGGCTCCTCCTCCTCGTCAACTAACTCCTCCTCATCATCGTCCTCCTCACAATCCATCTCCTCCACGAAGTCATCATCGTCACTGAGGAAAGCGTTGTTCTCCTTGCGGAGATCCTCGCCCTCCTCCTCCATCTCGTCAGTATGGTGCTCTAGATCCTCAATCAGCTCGTCCTGCTCCGCCACCTTCTTGCGGAGCTTACGATAGTCTTCCTCAGCTGGGCCCTCTTCCTGAGAAGAGCGACCTTCTCCTCCATCAGCTTCTCCTCGTTCTCGCGAAGCTCAACGAGCGACTCGCGGTCAAAGTGAAGCTGAATCCTAGTGCGCATCAGATCATCCTGAGTGCACTGAAGTAAGATCTCCATGTCCATGATGTAGCTCCCAAACATCGGGTGGCAAGGGGAAGGAGTAGGGTGTCCATCGCAGTTGCGCCTCCCGTAGAACCGGAAACGGGAATCTGCCAACTCCGCCTTGTGCTCCTCACAAAGTCGGGCTAGCATCCTCTGTGTGGCAGTACAGAGACCGTCAACCCAGGTGGCCTCCTTGGTGGTGAAGACGAGTGTCCTGGAACTGGGAGACTTGATGTTCCTGCGAACTGACGACTTGATGAGCCAGCTCAGCCTTCCGACACCGTGAACGTCAATCTGAGCTCCCTCAAACTCTGGAGCGGGGCGACCTAACAGCTTGCTCAACTCGAACAAGTCCCTCTCAAACGTCAGCTTGCTATCCTTCTCAAGCTGAACGAACTCGGTCCAATGGAGTGCCATCTACAATTTTTAAGCAAAATTTTAAGTTAGTGAGATGATAAGTGTACAAAATTTTAATTTTAGTGAGGTAACAATAAGCAGAATTTTAAGTTTAATGAGATGACAAGTCTGCAAAATTTTAAGGATACTAAGGAAATTGTAATGTTTAATGAGAATAAATTTTTGCATAAGTAAGAGGATTGGAGATAAGCAGTTTTCGAAAATACTTCACTCCTTTCTTTTAGAAATTAATCTTTTTGTAACATTTGTCTAACGACCATGCTAACTAAGGTTTCCTAAAGTCAGGATGGCTCTGATACCAAGTCTGTGGGGACCCCGGACTAGCTGTCCGAAATACCCGATTATGCTTAACACAACGATCCCGTGATCAGTCTGTCGTTGCACATAATCCGAATTGGATACCAAAGTTTACATCCATTACAATACCGAATAAAAAGTCTTACATAAATGGTCATTTAGACCAAGTCTTACATAGGTGCCTTCATGGGCCAAACCAAAATATCAGCGGAAGCTACGGCGTAGTAGACATCATATTCTAACGATGACGACCCGACAGGCAGCTGACTTGTGGAGATCCTTAGTTCGCGTAGAAGTCGCCATACTCCTGCTCGGCGTAGTGCTCCTCCTCGTAGTCTGGCTAGGACAATAGCCAGGGACGAAACCAATATGAGTACATTTGAATGTACTCGCAAACTACCCCAACATGAGTATGCACTAGTTTTATTTTAACTTACAACTTTTATTTGTTTAAAACATCTCTATATCTTTATTGAAAAAGGTAAGAAGAGTTTTATAACTATCTTTAAAAGAAGTCACCATCTCATTTGTTTCTCCAAAACCCTCCTTTTCCTGACCATGGCTCACCATGGTCCATTTATTCCAACAACTCATACCACTCCATTTGGTATAGTTGTGTCACACCATCACCATTTCAGTTTCTTTTAAACTTAAAAGCTTTTCCAAAAACTTGCACATGATCTTAGGACAGCCTCCCAATTGTCCATATCCGAGGACTCGGCTATTCGAATAGTTTTGACCCTCTGCAGAGGTAGCACGCTTTTATCCCACATCCATCCGGTAACTCATCGTGTCAGCCACGTCCCGCCATACAAGGTGTATGCGAAGTTGAGCCACCGACCCTAGCCTCTCCTTTGCTCATGCTAGTATAGGATCCTACCCATATGATAATTCCCACCAACACTCAGTCCGGTCCCCGTCGGCAACCCTAAGTGTGAGGACTCATATGTTTTTCCCGGCGACCACATTGATGAAGTCTTCAATCCTCCTCCTTATCTTTCCATAGAGTTTGAGCGAGGACCCAGGTCAGGGGAGTTCTCCAAACCATCCCCTCATGCATAACGGAGTTATCTCCGTCGATGAGGTATCCCATACTAATAAGAGCAAATTATATGACTAAGCCCCGTTCCCATATGGGGGTAAATGTGGTCGCACAGATTAAGATTGGTTGTCATAGTACTAGGACACTGTGCATTTTTCATAAACATTCCCATTTTCCATTTCTCCACTTCAACACCGACATCTCGGTATTCCATAACCACACAAGTATTTCAAAGGAGTTTTGAGTAAACAACATTTATTTTCCCATCCTATAATTTTATATCAACTATCTTATACTTCTACATAGGTGGCAAAATAGTTTTCATGTACTTGTAAAAAGGTTTTCAAAATCATTGATACTTTTGAATAACTCATGTGACAAAATAGATGTATGTAAATGCAAGCTCAGTGAAGTAGCTTGCCTTGCTCGGCAAAGTTCTCGGTTCTTGTGCTTGCTGATCAAGGTATTCCCCCTCCTCGTAGACTTCGGCAACGTTCTCGTCTAAACGTCAAACAAGCAATGCAAACAATTACTAAACTACTCAAGCAAGCATCACAACATATCAATCATAAACATCACAAATAGCTACTGCACACATCAAACCATACAATTTGGTTTCAAAATAATTGAATTAAACATCATTTATTTATGTTCAAAATTATGGCAGAAACTTGTGGAACATGTTTAATTCAAACTTGAGTTCTGTTGGTCACAAAAATACAAACTAAATTTCTTTAGAAAGCTACTGATGTGTAGAAGACAACACAATTTGATTTGGATCAATTGGGGTTACCAAACTCCCTACACAAATGTTTGAATCCAGTAACTTAATAATCAAGTTTTAGCTACCAATTAAGTTCTGTTGATCCTAAAATTAAATCCTTTTAGGGGTAACTAAACATGACTAAATGTGACCTAAATTGGTCCTAATTCATTTGGGTTAACCATTAAACATATTTAAATGTTTGAGTGCAGAAGGGTGTTTAAACTTCAACTTAATACTAAACAATTAATAATGCACAAATAATTCTACCAAAATTAGGGAAGCTAATACATGGCAGTACTAAGCTAGCAAAATTGGTTTGGAATTATTTGGACTAACAGAGTATCAGAAACAAACAAGTTTAGAATTTAAACCTTCTGTAGTATTTTTAATAATACTTTTTATCTATTTAATTAAATGACATGAGACCACTTGGGTTGGTTAAACAATTTCATAAGCTTTCCAGAACAATTGAGTTTGATTTATTTGGATTCCTAAATCTCGAGATATTGAATTTCAAAGTTGGATCCAGTACTGACTTTAACAGAGAAGTTTAAATTCAAATTTAATTGTTCTCTGGATAATGTTGAAAGCTATGACAGGTGGGGCCTACATGTCAGTGACACAGGTGCGGGTGGAAATTAATAAAATCCTGACGAGCGGGGCCCGCCCGTCAGTCTCTCTCTCTCTTTCTTTTAACCGAAGCGGTACGCGTCCGTTGGATCGAGATCCAACGGCCCACGATCAAAGGCATCGGCGGCGACCTAAAATCGGCGGCGCTGCCGCGCCGGCGACGGCGAGGTGGAAGGATCTCTCACCTAGGGGGCTCGGGAGGTCGCGGAGATGATGCAGATCGACGGCGGCGGCGCGTGGGAAGCTCCTGGCTGAGTTGCACTTGCTGGGGTGGGCTGGTTCGTCGGCGGCGAGCTCTCGATCTTCCACGGCCACGGGCAGCAACTCCGGCGAGGCTTCACGGCGCGTCTGTGCACGAATAAGATGGCAAAAGGGCTGGGTGAGTGCGGGGAGAGAAAGCAACACGGTGCAGGGGTTTGGGAAGGAAATGGGGCAGCCCAACGGCGTGGCCACGGTCGCCTTCTACCTCGGACACGGCGAGGTCGACGCGGCAGCGAGCACGCCCTCCTGGCGGTGCACAGAGGGGAGTGGAGTGGGTGTGGTGCGGTGTGGTGTCTGTGGCGAGGCGTGGGGGTGGTTAAATAGGGCAGGGCCGGCGTATCGTGGACGGAGCGCATGGACAGCGTCCATGGCGCCTCCGGCGGGAGATTTCCCGATTCCTCGGCGACGCGTGCAAGCAGCGCAAGGAAGAGGGGTCTGGGGGGTCCGGGAGCGAGCTGGGAGCAGCTGTGGCGACGGATGCGTGTCGAGGTGCAGCGGGTGGGGCGAATTTGGCCGGCGCCGTCCGAGCTCTCCACGGCGAGCAACGGGGGACAGGGATCGCGTTGGGCGAGAGAGGTGCTCGAGCGCGAGCAGAGGCTGCAGAGGCAACGAGCGTGGACGAACGCGAGCAAGGGGGGCCCTGGGGGGCCAGGGAATGGCGACGACGACCATGGCGACACGGCGACGGTGACGGGGAGCTAGGGGTAGGAGACGACGGCGAAATTGCAGAACGCCCCCGGACTCTTTTTTCCATTTACAACTAGGTCCTTCTCTGCTTCTTTTACTTCTTTTCATTTCCAGCAGCATTTCTAGAATTTATTTGGGGTACTTAAACAATTTATAAAAATTCACAAATATTTGTGAGGCTTCCACATAGCATGTAGTAGCTACACAAAATTTGGCATTTCAAAATAAAATGTTTTGAATCATTTTTGTTCATAGGGTTTTAATTATGGAATTTTGTTTTATTTCAATTTGAATTTACTTTGAATTTTAAAACTAATTCAAAATATTGTTTGAGAGAGAAAAGTAGTAAGGATAAAATGGGAGTGTTTACATTACCACTCCACTGAATTTTATTGTGAAGGAAAACAACTTCTCACTTGGAGAATTTCATGTGACACTTGTCACATTATTTTCTTGTTTCAACTTTTATTTTATTCCTCTTCTTTTCTTCATGTTTTTCTTTAGAGCAAGCAACACACATTTAGCAAGAAAGAAACAACACAAGCAACAATAGGAGATCAACACATATAATTAAGCAAAAGTTTTTGTTGGCTCTCATTTTTGAAATAATAATACTGACTAATATTTTTGGGATGTTACACGTCCGTGGCAAGGCTTACCGATGTTGAAGGACTCCCCAGCATCGGCGGTGTTTCACAGTTTGTGTGCATTCAGGTGGGCAATGGTAAGCGTGTCTCGTTTTGTAAGGATCGCTGCAATCAATGGCTTGGCAGTGAAGGATGTTGCGCCCTTGTCTTTCATTATGTCAGTACGTGGCACAGAAACTGCAGTTAGGTGGAGTTTGGTTAGCATTAAAATGAAGGATCTTAGATATCTCTACTCAGCTTGGTCTCCAAGGGGTTTCCCAGTTCAGTGTGTTTAGCCGTGGGTTGCGATTACCACTGTTACTCTCGGGATGCCCCAGGGGCGAAGCTCCCCTTAGGCAAGGTAGGACGGCTACCGTACCTTGATTTTTTGGTGAAACCTTCTTATGCACGTGTTTTTTTCTAAACAATTGAAGTGGTCGTTTTTCCATATGAGAAAATTATGCATGTTTTAATAACACGGCGCAAAATCGATTCCAAACTAAAACTAAGGACTAGATCTAGTCTAGTCGGAAACCAACTCTTTTTTTGTTGCAATAACGAATCCTTAATCCAATAAAAACCGACTCTGATAATGTCATAGGTGTGATATTTAAGAAGGCTTTGGGTGTATTTTGGGATTATCATAGGTGTGATATTTTAGAAGGCTTTGGGTGTATTTTGGGTAGCTTATGTAGGAGTGGACAAAATCAACTCTAGGTATGCAATAGATTATGTTTATGGTTCTATTTTGGTTTTGTATATTTTATTGGCTACAATTACAGTTGTAGTAGCTCAGTCAATATCTTTTATCACCGATTTTGACTATTGTTTAATTGAGCTATCGTTTGAAATTCTCTTACCTTGGCTCCATATAATCATTTTCTAAATTCCGTGTGAATTTATCATGGTGATTTCCCTAATTATGAGCATAATCATATAAGATAAGACATTAAGCTATTCATTATTCATATACATAGAATTAAAAATATTAGAGATTGTCATGATATTTGAAAGCCATATCGTGTTTCTTACGGCTTATCGTCTAATTGAACGAGCATTGCTTTTACCGATGGTGACGAAACAGTTGAAAGGGGCTTCTGGGCGACAAAGATCATCAAGATAGAGTTGCACAAAAATATGTTTGTGATGACTTCTTGATAACTTAATGATGTGCTAAATCGAACCAGAGATATTCAAAGTCTTTGTCAACAAAATTATGGAAGATTTTCATAAAAAGTAGAGATTTGCACTTGATATGGTTTTAGCTTTTAGTTATACTAGATGATTCCCCGCGCGTTGCTGCGGGAATTCTTAGGGTTAAAATAAGAAGTAAAAAAGATGATTAAGATGTTTTACTCTGTTGCCACTAACATGCTATTATTTTAATTACAGATGTAACATGTCATGCCCTTGCATGCAGAATTACATATGCTAAATTACATATACATCTGGATGGTACGTTGCGCCAGGTATGCTGCTATGCATTCGGTGGTCCGTTACTGTTGCACTTGGCGACGGGGTTGCACACATGTCACAACCTTGTTCTGGGGGTAGGGGTCATGGCGGACGGCGTCGGGGCAGCGACCTTTAGGATGTGGTTAGTGGACAGCCGAATGTGTTGAACCTCATGTCTAGTGTGCCCACCTCAACCCCCTCTCATCGACGGGGCACGGAGGAGGTATGCTAGTGATAAGAAGAATGATGACAAGGCCTCAACCTGCTTCATGCGTCTTCTCTAGCGGTTTGTGAGGGTGTTGGTATCTCTTTGCGCTGGAATCCGGCTAATGACAAGTTGTCATCTAGTGGAAATCTTGCTTGCAGTGAGACCGTTTCGAGAACAAGTATGTGCGGACTTGGGATGGGAACACAAGATCTCGCCTTCTAGCCAGAGCAACAAATACATCATGCCCTTGTTGAGGTTGGTGGTCCAAAGCTCGGTCCCGGGGATGAAAATCCAGAGTTCAACTCGTTAAATTCATCTGCATCAGCCCTTCTTGAATGCTTTCTCTAGGTGTAATGTTTTGGTTTGCTCTTCGGTCACATGCCATAGGATTTGTGGTAGCGTTGTGGAGACACTGCCGTGAGGTGGTCCATATTTATGGCCTTGTTTTTTTTTTTTTTTGCCGATTTTTTCAGCATCAATGTATGATTTTGGTTGGCTAGTTTAATTAATCAATAATAAGTGGTCGTGTGCATATTATGATGCGGAAGCCAGGGTCATCCTCGTTTTCTTTAAACCAATATTAATATGGATGATTGGCCCCATGACTAGTAATTTTTCGTGGCACCATTTGCTAGAACATAGCTCTCTTATTTCCAGATTTTCACTAACTTCAAAACACATAAAGTAGTACTTCCTCCGTTCACAAAATGATGTCTCAACTTTGTCCATAAGTGGATGTATCTATACATGAAACATGTCTAGATACATCTATTTTTGAACAAACTTGAGACATCCTTTTGTAAATGGAGGGAGTATTTTGCAAAACGAAGCATTTCAACTTTTGTGTCTCATCTACTCCTCTGTTCGTGTAGACACCAGCACACGCCAAGACGAACTACCTGCTTAGAGTTGTGTGTAGACAAGTCGAGTCATTCGTGGAGTCCAATCTGCAATGAATTAGAAGCGCCCGCGAGCACTATTTTAAGGGCCATGTCTATCGCATCACCGGTTAAGTTTTGGTTTGAACAAGAATGCAGAAAATAAGTCTGTTTGGAAGTGTCAGTTCTGGTCTCGTTGTACTTAAGGCTGTTCATAATGGGGAGTAACTTAGTCTAGTAATATGTATATGTTACTACTCTAAGTTACTACCTCCATAGTGACGAGTAACATTTGTGTAGTGTCATATTTATTATTTTGTACACTCATCTTGCCTTGAAATGTGTAATGTTGTGGTAACATATTATGTTACCACAACCATCTCTCTTCTCATTAATTACCTGCCACATCAGATTTTTTTCTACGTGGCACTGATGTTACACTCATATTACTCTCACTGTGACAAATCTAATTAAGATTCATTAATGGCATCGTGTTTCATTTCTTATGATCTGTAAGGACCATTAATATTCTAGTTCTACTACTCCCTCTAATTCCGAGTCCGATCTACTCATTGCTTTTTTGTTGCCTCTGATCAGTCATTAGGCTAATTCATATTCTTACGAATACATCTTCCAAAGAAATTTGATCTTGTTCCTTCGGTGCAAGGTAAGGCATGTGTCAAAGTCGTACAATCATGGGCGGAACCAGGATTGAGCATTAAGGGGGCTAAACATGCTAATCTTTTGTTAGAGGGGGCCAAACATACAATTTTCTCCAAAATCATACCTAATCTTGCCTTATATGCATAAAAAAATGCTTGATGTAACCATGCATAGGGGGGGCCACGGCACCTGCTTGCCACCCCCTGGTTCCGCCGTTGCGTACAATCTACTATCGGAGCGCAACCCCTACCATATTTACGACCTAGCTACATAGTCCTGAGTGGTGCGAGGACGACGTCGCGTTCACAGGCGCTCAAGGTCATCAAAAGTTCATGATTTTCACCAAAACTATATTGAAATATCATCGACAACATCACGCTAAGCATGCCTTAGGCACATAATATCAAACTACATCACTGCACCACTAGCAAATTAGTAGTGCAACACGAGGGTGGCGGAATCCCAGTGATCGCTTAGTTCCCGACACCTCCCAACCTCACACTTGGTAATCTGTTTCTTGTCCCCATCCAAATAATGTTCGGCATAAGGCGATGAACTTATGTTTCTCTTCCTTCCTTTCAGTCTCACACTAGCCTTCGTCTACTCTTATTCGTCTTTTATAACCTTTGATTGGTTGGTCTTGGGAATATAATGCTTCACAAGTTAATGCAATTGAACATAGAAATTAAATGGGAAATGATGAATCTTCATTGATTATCAAATTCTGTTGTTGTCTATGTGTCAGAGAGAACATGGTTAATCGCTTCTCTTCTCGTGTAACATCCCTAGTAGATTCGGTGGCTTAAACATATTTTGTAGATTTTGTTACTTTTATCTTTGCAATGTCACTTGCGTCCAACAATAGATTCGGTTGATTCCTTTATCTATTTTTCTATCTCCTTACTCGCGTTTGCTTCGCTGTCGTCGTCTTTACTACACACAGTTCATAACAGAATTTTATTTTAACTCGCAATTTGAATTTGGACCTTTTCATGGATTAGATTAGGTTAGATTTTCTTGTAGAAACATTTTTTGTATTGACATTATTAAGTTATCTAAAAGACACCATTTTACCAATTTTTTTTGCTAAATGCTTTCCAAAGAAATATCTGGCGCGCGAGAGGTCGACTGCCTCCAGCGTGGGGCATGCCGCTACCAGAGCGTCCAGCTCGCGTCCGCCGACGTCCTCAACGGCCAGTATGGCTGCAAGGGAGGCGATGCTCAGGCAGAGAGACCGAGCGGCTTGAACACGCGTTACATCCTAATTTCGATTCTCATCTACGTACTAATTTCTTATTGTATGGTTTGGTCTCTGATCATTAGGCTAATTCATCTTCTTCCGATTTAGACACCGACTACATCTCCCTAATGAATTTCTGCCTTATTTAATTTCTTGGTGCAAGGCTAGTGTCAAAGCTGTACCAGCAAGTATCACAGCGCAACTCTGTCATACTTGCCACTAGGCATGTAGACGGACGTCCGCTCCGATTAAAATTTCTGTCCGTCACGTTTCGAATTTGACTGATTCTGTTAGGATGACTCCAACGGGCCGACGCAAACGGATACGCGTTTGGTCCGTGTTTTATCCGTTTGTGTCGGCAAACGGATAGGCCCAGTCCGTCCCTGTCCGCCGTTGGTGGCAGTGCGCCCAACGGCCCGACGCATCGCAAACGGATACATGATTTTTTTAGCTAACATGCCATATATGGGTATTTTTCACTCATATTTAGGACGGGTGGGCCACAAACGGCCATTTTACATATTACTTCTGAAAACAAAAATATAAAAAAACTATAATATTTTCCCTTCGCGGGTTTCTACTACTCGTCGTCATCTAGGATGACGTAGTCCGGCTCCTGCCAGAGGTGCGCCGGTGGCCCGCCTCGCGGTGGGATGACGGCCGGCGGCATGGGTGGCTGCTCCTGCTCCTGCTCCGGGAGGGGTGGCGCCCGCTGGACCTCCCAGCTGCGCCATTCCAGATCCAGATCTGCCCGAGCAGGCCGTCTGGAAGGGGCGGCATCGATGGCAGGTCCACGTCCATGGCATGCCACCACCGTGGCTCCATGACCGCCGTCTGCTGCGCCTGCAGGGCCTCCTCCTGCTCCCGGGCGACGTCAGCGAGGACGATAGCCCAGCGCTTGGCCTCGTCCTCGGCCATGGACTTCCGCGAGGCCTCCTTCGCGGCCTCGAGCGCGGCGTCCTCGTCGTCCATGTCCACCTCCATCTTCACGGCCGGTGGAGGCGGCTGTGGTGGAGCGCCAATCCACAAACCGCGCGGCACTGGTGGTGCGCTCCGCCGCAGTGTGTGCGGCGGCGGTGACCAATCGCCAGTTGGCGGCGCCAGAGGCCACGTGTAGAGGGCCTGCCGCCGCAGGCTGTGCTCGTCGCAGAACCACGTATCCCAGTTGCGGGACGTGGCCGCGAAGGCGGGGTCGTTGCGGGCGGAGGCCGGGAGGCGCGCGCGGCGGCGCTCAACCTCCAGATCCCGTGCCCGCTGGCTGGTCGGCATTGGCGACACCGGGATCCGCTGTGGGTTCGGGTGCCAATGCTCGGGGAGCTTGACATCTGGCCGTGGCAGCGGGACTGCGTGGTCCCAGTACCACTGGCAGTCCTCCTTGCGCACGTAGACGCGGTCGCGCCGCGCAATCTCGGCGCCCGGCGGCGCGAGCTCGAAGACGGCGGGGAGCGGCTCCGGTTCCGGGGAAGACGGTGGCGTCGGGGAGGGAGTGCGGAAGCGGCGGCGGCCAGATGACGACCCCGCCTCGCCGTCGTTCTTGGCCTTGCCGAATCCAGGCCACAGGAGCGGCATTGCGGCGATGGTGGCGGTGGGCTTCGCTGGCTAGGGTTTGGTCGCCTGAGAGGGAGCGGCCGTGGGGCAGTGGAGTGGGTGGGTGGGGGCTGCCCGTCCCTATCCCCTGGCATTAAGAAGGACTGGGCCAGGGGGAGGCTGACCGGCGCCGTGTCGCTGACGCGTGGGCTCGGGGAGGACACCACGCGTGGCCGCGCGGATGCGTTTCCACTCCGCCGCGCGTCCGCGCCGACGCATCGGTGGCCCAAATTTGGGCCAGGAATGCGTCGGGGTGGACGCGCGGCGGACTGAAAAACGGAGCTCGGTCCGTTTGCGTCGCCCCGTTGGGCCGTCATTTTGGCTCCAGCGGACAGGGACGGACCGACGCGGACTCGATGCGTCGGCCTGTTGGAGTCATCCTTAACGTGTCTGGCGGACGTCCGTCCTGTCCGTCGGACAGTCAACTTGCATGCCTACCTGCCACCTGCATCTGAGAGCTGAGTGATGAGGATATCGGGCTAATGGACGCCCATGGTCATCGAAGGTTCATGATCTTCACCGAAACTATACTGAAATATCATCGAAAACATCACGCTAAGCATGCCTAAGGGCCATAATTACAAACTACTACATAATTGCACCACTAACAAATTAGTAATGAAACACTAGTGTGATTCAGACTCCCCGTGACCGCTGAGTTCACGCCTCCCAACCTCGCGACTTGGTAATCTATTTTCTGTCCCCCGTCCAAATTGTGTTTGAAACATGGCGATGAACTTGCGTCCATCTTCCTTCATTTCCATGTTTGCTCTTGTCCGTCTTTTATAACATTTGATTTGCTGGTCTTGGGCATATAATGTATCACAAATAAATGCAATTGAACATAGCAAGTTAAATATGAAACGATGACTCTTCACTGATTCTATTTTCTTTTTTGCGAGAACTCTAATTTTGTTGTTGGCTATGTGGCAGAATGAACATGTGGTTGGTCGCTTCTCTTCTCTTGTAACGTCCGTAGTATTTTATCTTCTCTTTTTTCCGAAAGTTTGCACTGTGAAAAGAAGACCCAGAGCGCTTCGTTCAGCTATGGAGAATAATGAGGGATGTTCAGCTCCTACCCAGCGGGACAGGATCATTTGGAGATAAACTTCGTCAGGCACCCACACGACGGCATCGGCATATAAGTGTCAATTCCTTGGATCACATGTGCCGAGTTGACACAAATAAGATTTGGAGCGCACGAGCTGAACCGAAATACAAGTTCTTCCGGCTGGCTTGTTGGACATCGCAAAATTCACACGTCGGAAAGCTTGGCGCTTAGAGCATGGCCACATGATCCCATTTGAAAGCTATGTCACATATAACCGGAGACGATTCAACAGTTTTGCCATGATTACTCGTTAGCCATGAGGGACTCGCTCCTTGCGTCTT
This sequence comes from Poa pratensis, assembly GCA_947311845.1. Taxonomy (NCBI): domain Eukaryota; kingdom Viridiplantae; phylum Streptophyta; class Magnoliopsida; order Poales; family Poaceae; genus Poa; species Poa pratensis. The sequence goes on from CAMZMU010000039.1 coordinate 18,588,388, forward strand.
CGGACCTCCCGGTGCCTTTTGTTGCCTCCACGTCCACTAAATCGCGAACTTTCCAAAGGAGCAAAAGAGAACCGATAGCGGGATCATCACCTACATCATTTGGGTAGTATGGAAAGAGCGCAATAGAAACGGTAATCATGAACGCGACATTGCCTGTTGTGGACGTGGTGCGCTTCGTGAGAGATGAGATCGAGGCGAGAGTCTATGCCTTCACGGATGATTCCGGAGACCATGGCACGTAGATGCATGCCCAGTCTTTTTTTACTCCTTTTTCTCTTTTGGCCTTTTTTTTGTCTCTCAAATGAGGATTTGCTTTCTATCTAATCGAATGGTAAATCATGGTAAATCACCGGTCTCGATCATCCCAAAAAATAAAAAGGTACTCCCACTGTATCAAAATGTACTACAATCTAGTATTTTTAGTTTTGTCTTGATTCATTCCTAAATGGTTCAATCAACACATTAAAACATGTCTACATAATACATTTTGATACAGAGGGAGTAAAAACAATTCTAAAACCTTCTAACTTGAATGAGCTTTGCACACTAGAATCACTGCTCGTGCATGACTTTCAAAAACTGACACAATCTCATGTCTCGGTCTCTTAGATAAGTTAGCTCATCATATAGGCGGTGATTTGACTCTAGGGTCTAGATGCACCCATTATGTAAAAAAAAATTAGTTTTTTCTTCAAAATGTCAAAAAATTCCAGAAGAAAATCCGGATGTACATTAGAACATTATGTGTTAGCACAAAAAATGGCATGGTGAAAAAATATTTTGTGTGAGCTGTACAAAAAAGACAAAAATCTGACACGTACAAAGACATTTTCGTGCGTCCGAATTTGTCTTTTTTTGCACAGGTTGCAAAAAATATTTTTTCTTCCCATAACTTTTCGTGCTAACATAATACGTCTTGAACTACATGCGAAATTTTTATTTTGAATTTTCTGACATTTTGAAATTTTTTTTTTCAAAATATCCGCATCATATAGCTGTACTTTACTCTCTACCGTTAACTCGTGTATAACTCGAATACATTTTCCCAAAAAAGGAGCAGACCCCAGCCAAAGTCTTGTGTACTGACTGCATCAATCATCTACGCAGAAAAAAAGTGCATCAATCAGTGCAGCCAACTGAGCGACGCCAATCCCCTAAAAAAAATTGAGCAACGCGAAGGTCAACCTGAAACAGGGGCGCACCTTCTTGCCAACTGCGATTTCCTTATTTTAGGAAAATGCAGTCGATCTGCCATCATAGAAATAGAAATAGAGTGTTTATATACTGTACAAGACAAGACATGGAACGTAGGGTTCCCAGCGAAAGCGAAAAAACACACGCACACACTTAACAAAAAAAAATTAGGCGTCTCTCGGGTCTTGGGTGTGCGCGTACGCCCTCTGCGCTAGCTCCTCTCATACCAAAGCTACAATGACGTTTGGCAGGATCGCCAGATTCTGCAGACACGCTAGTTTCACTCCTTCCAAACCCCTCATACGAATAGATGATCATCCCGCTCGCCTCTTTTCTCTTATCCTTAGTGATCCTATAGGGTATCTCGTCCCACCAGAGATTGAAGTCTTTGCTGGCCGACAGGGAGGGTCTCCAAACTGGCCATTCCACGCAAAAATTGCTCTCTCACCGTGGTCGAGAACTGACAGTCTAGGGTCAAATGTTGCACCGTCTCGGGATGGATCACGCGGAGCTTGGAAATTGGATCACGTGGAACCGCAAATTGCCAGATTATCCGTCGTGAGAATCCTGTAATGCAAAGCCAACCAAATGAAGAAGCCACATTTTGCCTCCGCATGTCCCTTCGAGAACTTTGCCATGACGAAAGGGGAACAACTTCCTGCGAACTCGCATCGATAGGCCGAAGCCATCGTGAACATCCCCGACTCCGTCCAATGCCAGCGGATGGTGTCCGGCGTGGGTAGGAGGAGAACCTCCTGCATGAGGGACAAAAGCCTGGTAAACTGTACTAGCTACTCCGCCGAGGAGATGCGGGCGAGAGACCAGAACCTGTTCTACACCGTCCTCCTTTTCCTCATGGCAATGGCAAAGAGGCTCGGGAAATGATGACGACACCCCCCCTCCCCCGCACACCCGGTCGCCAATGGTCGTACACGAATAAGAATTTGCTCCCATCCCCCAGAGTGACCACTGTCATTCCCCAGAGTGACCACCGTTGAGACCCAACAGATCCTTGTCCGTGTGACCGTGTCATCGCAAGGGGTTTCTGCATGCCCCTCCAAGGCCCGTTCACGTTGGTCGACTTACTTTTTCACTTACTTATTTGTAATCTTTTTGTCACATTCCGTTGCCAGTTGTATGATTATCAGGACGTGAGTTTTGATTTGATCTGTATACAATGGTTGTTTGAGGAAACACCGGAACCTGAGGAAGGAGAGATAGGTTTCTTCAGTTCGTTCGATCTGTTCTGTTCCCTCCCTGACTGCTGGCGTGCATGCCATCCTGAATTCTTGTAAATAATATTTTCTAAAAACTTTATTTCACAAGCACCACACATTTCGAGTTAATTCCAGAAGTAGCGCAGCGTGACCGAAAGCTCTTGTTTCGGCAGCAGTATCGCCGAAAGTCAGGTTTCGTCCAAGGTTGCACCAACTTTAAAAATCATGTAGTAGTTTCCAAAAAAATATGAAGCATTTCAACTTTACTACTTCCTCCTTTTGGGTCGTTCGCGTTTAGTCCAATCCATAATGGATTTAAGTGCCCACGAGCACTATTTAAGCGCCCTAGCATGCCATGTATCGTTGGTGAAGGTTTGGTTTGAAGAAAAATGCAAAAAATGGGCAGTTTGGATGCGCTAATTCTGCTCTTTGTGCCCTTAATTAATTAGGGTTCGTTAATGGCAATATGTGTGGGCGCGTTGATCACCAAGGCAGCTTCGTTCTGCAAGAAACCATTGATCGATATTCTATTTGTGCTACTCCCTCCTAAATCCGAGATTAATTAGTCCCATCTACTAATTGCCTACTCCGTTGCCTTTGATTAGTGATTATGCTAATTCATCTTCTTCCGATTTAGACACCGGATACATACTCGGATACTCCAATTAAAGAAATTAGGCACATGCGACCTTGTTATATTTGCCACCTTGCTTTGCCGGAGAGTTGTGCGAGGAGAACGTCAGGTTCATGGGCGGCCATAGGGCTGTCAAAAATATTCGGACTCGACAAACCGTTCGAGCTTGATTCGCTATGAGCTCGATTCGAGTTCGGCTCGAGACCTTACCAAGCCGAGCTCAAGCCTGCTCCAAAGCTCGCAAGCTTTAAAGCTCGTGTTCGTAAAAGTTCGGTAAAGCTCGCTAAGGTTGAAGTTCAGGTATTTATCTCGAAATAAATCACATAACCTGGGTGGTCAGTATAGTAGGCCCGCGGATCTTCAATGTCTCAGCCCAATAGATAGTCACGAGCTCCTTATCTTGAAAGATTTTTTTTTTAAATGCTACAAGCCCACTCACGATTTGATTGTGTGCGTCTCTGTAGTAGTGGCCCATACAAGCTATGTTTTGGGCCATATTTCCGGTGCAATACCAAGTCTATACACGTGAGACTAGTTTTAGTACCACCTCGCCCACGCGGTCAGAAAGAACAGTGGAGCGCCAGCTATAAAACCATGCTTCGGCACTCTACCGTGGGCAGTGAGCATAAGATTTTTCAAATCATGTTACGAGCCTGATGAGCTCGTCGAGCACTCGGCGAACCGAGCTCGAGCACAACATGTAGCTCGCAAGCCGAGCTCGAACCCAATTTTTGCTTCGGAAAGTGAAACGAGCTCGAGCCGAGCTAAGGCCTGTTCGCTTGAGTTCGGCTCGTTGACACCCCTAGCCATAGTCATCGCAATTTCATGAATTTCATCGACACTATAGAGGAGTATCATCAACAACCGCATGGAGCTAAGCATGCGCAAGAGCCATAATAACAGACTTAATCAATGCACCACTAACAAATTAGTAGTGCAACAACAACACAAGCGACATGAAGGCAACACGTGACCACTGAGTTTTCGATGCCTCCCAACCTCAAGGCTTGGTAATCTATTTTGGTCATCGTCCAGATCGTGTTCAGAACATGGCTATGGACTTGTGTGTGTCCCTCATCCTTCCTTTCCCTCTCGCCGTCTCGCAGCCTCCGTCATGTTTGCCCTTGTTCATCTTTTATAACATTTGATTGGTTGGCCTTGGGCATATAATATAGTCGAACATAGAAAGTTCAATGGAAATGATGACTTTTCATTGATTCACTAATTTTTTTTGTTGGCTATGTGGCAGAGAGCACATGGTTGACCGCTTCTCTCTTGTAACGTCCCTAGTATTTTACCGAAAAATAATTTTGCACTCTGAAAAGAAGCTACTCCCTCCGTTTATAAATATAAGATTTTTAACATTTTTCCACAGTTATATGTATCTAAATGTATCTAGACATATTTTAGTGTCCATGTTCACCTATTTTACTCCGTATCTAGATAACATGTACAATAGCTAAAACATTTTATATTTAGAAATGGAGGGAGTAGAAGCGATTCTCAAACCTTCAGCTTGAATGAGCTTTGCACACTAGAATCACTACTCGTGCACGACTTTAAAACTGACACAATCTCATGTTTCAGATAAGCAAGCTCATCGTATAGCTGTCATGTACTCATAGCGTTAACTCTTGAATAACTCAAATACATTTTCTTCAAAAAGGGGACAGACCCTGGCGAAAATCTCGTGTACTGAGCGCATCCAACTGAGCGACGCCAAGGTCAAGCTGAAATGCATGCCCTAAACTCTCAAATTTCAAAAGTTAGCAACCCAAGGTACCCTTCTTGGTCAATCGTAGCTCTAAACATGTTTGGCACATCGGCAATCCGATCAGGATAACTTGCTACTCTCATTCACAATGTTAGCCCTCAGTCGTATCTATCCACACCCAATCTCTCTACCGTTCCCCCTAGACGAGCGATTATATCAACCCGACGACAACGACCACCGCCACTGCCCTCTCGCACAACAAAAATACCAATGCTCCCACATTTGGTGGTGTCCCGCCACATGCCCTCTTTCCGGCTGTCCAGAGCCGTTACCGTACCCACGTTTCCTGACGGCCATCACGCCACCATTGTTATACACAACAGGCAATAACAACGATAAGATCAACACATGGACTCAAGATTTTAACATAAAAAATACCTCCAAAGAGAAGGGACAATCCATGGGCACTAGTCAACCAAATCTCACTATATCGAGAGACCTTACAGAACGCCGGAGATCTACAACGATGAACTTCTCCTATGCGGCGTATTACAAGGGGTATAAAGAGGTGGCGACCTATGGCCATAGCCCAAGCCTACCGGTTGCGGCGTGCTTGCGGGCCACCTAAATGGCGTTGTCCATTGTGTGGCTAGACGGCCCCACCAGAAATGCCACCTGCTGACATAGTAGCGTGACAGACTCAACATGCCGTCGTACCTTGCCAGGAGGGCTACGCGCTCCCGCGTCAAATGCTGGTGCCACGCGGCCCAGTTGCCGACTGCGTTTTTGGGGAGGGGTCACTCTGCCTCCGTCGTCTTATTCCACCGTGTGTATACGTGTCCTTTAGTTAGAGTTAGTTCATTGCATTGTGTTTGGGGTCGTTGATCTCCAAGGCACATGTTCTCGTCTTGTTTGTCTTGTTTCTTGCGAACTCCAACGAACCAGTGATATTCTAGTTGTACTACCCGGCCTCCTAATTTCGATTCACGTCTACTATCTGCTTATCACGGCTCCTCAGATCAATCATTAGCCTAAGTCATGTTCTTCCGTTCGATCTAGACACAAAATACATCTCCATGAAATAGCTGGTCTAGTTTATCTCTTGCTCCAAGGTCCAGGCTCGTGTCAAAGATCAAGGGGCATGTTAATGATCTTGGTCACAATTCCGTTTAAGTAATTTGAGCAGTAGACCCTATCGCATTGTCCACACTGCTAAATGCTGTCGAGAGTTGTGCCATGAGTACATTATACAGAAATGTCATTGAGAGCATCACGCTAAGCATGTGTAAGGGCCCTACATTATTTCACTGCTACCAAATTGCTATTGCGAGAGTAGTTGGACGATACAAAGTCGTGACCGCCGAGTTCCTGATGCCTCTCAACCACACAACTTGGTAATATATTTTGTTCCCGGTTGAAATAGTGTTCGGAACATGGAAATGAACTTGTGTCCCTCTTTTTCCTTTGTCTCTCACTCTAGCCTCCACCATGTTTGCTACTTTGCTCCTATCCGTCTTTTATAACATTTGATTGGTTGGTCCTGACCATTATATATGTTTCACAAATAAATGCAATTAAATATGGAAATTTAAAGTGGAAATGACGACTCTTCATTGATTCTAGAGAGCACATGGTTGTTAACTTATTTTCATTTGTAACCTCACTAGTATTTTATCTTTTTAAAGATAATTTTGCACTTGTAGAAAAAAACCTAGAAGTGATACTCAAAGCTTCAACTTGAATGAGCTTTGTGGAAAAGATGAAATTTTTATCCGCCTCTCGTTTTTTTTGGCAAAGTTCCACCAAAAAAATAAACATCGAATAGTGAAGTGGAATATTACTTGCCGCCCCAAGGACCAGGGGAATTCAGAATTGAGGTGCTTGATATAAAAATGTTTACTAAACAAGTGACTTTTAAATTGATAAACGAAGAAGGGGTGTGGCCGGATCTTCGCCATAACAATTATTTATGTGGCAATTATCTTAGGTGGATCCAAAACCCGTCGATTCACCCTTTTGAAAGGGGATTATGGGCATTAAAATGAGTTCTTTGATCATGGTTCTTTCGTTGTAGGCAATGGTCCACAAACTAGATTCTAGAGAAAAATCTGTTAGGAATGATTCATTATAGGTATAGTATCCATCTGTTTATATATTTTGCAACAAAAAAATGTGTTGGTTACCGATGTGTTGGTTGCCGCACCACCTCTTAATATTCAGTTTAGGAGGACTCACTACGGGGATATATGAGAATCGTGACTTCATTTAGTGGAAAGATTCATGCATGTCTCTTCGAAGATGACAACATCAGCTATTTTCACGGTGAAATCGCTTTACACTGACTCGACGAATGTACATACAAGATATTGAACAGACTGACAAAGCTACTAAAACACGAATATATATGCTGAGTAAATGTCTAATGGGTTGCTGGACTGATCGACCGCGGTGATGGGCTGCCGTAGCTACCAGTTAGGATCTTCAGCTGTGGTGTAACGCCGCCGACCGTAGCAATACAGGATATATAGGCCTGTGCGCGAGGCATTGGAGAATTGGAGGAGCTTACGACTAACCTGAGTGGAGGTCCCGCAGCCGCTGCTGCGTCCTGCAGATGGCCGCGGTTACCTGTGTGTGCGACTATGCCGTCTATGGCGTCCCAAAGATTAGTGCCACCAATTTCATTGCGTCGCTCTCAAGAACTGAATCGAAATCATTTTTATGGAAATTTGCTTACGAATCATGTTTAGCAGATTTTTTATTCGTGTAAGAAGTACATTTGTTAATTGTAATTTGCTCGAAAATAACTAGATCTTACTCCCTCCATTTTCAAATATAAGATGTTCAACATTTGTCCATATTCATATGTACACAAACAAATTTTAATGTGTATATTCACAAACATGTGACACACCTAAAATATCTTATATTAAAAAACGGAGCGAGTAGTCAACAAAGCGGTCACATCCGTGAAATATTCCATATATTTCATTAAATGTAATCATCGCGAAAAGTCACTTTGTCTCCCAAATTTTTATTACTTTATTTTAAAACATTCAGAAACTATATTTACAAGTTTAAAAAAGTTACAAAAATCAAGATGTAGTCAATGATGCAACCTACAAATATGAAAAAATCACAATACAAAATTATTTATATTATGAGGTACACAATAATGAAAAAATCTTATATATTTTTAGAGATTTGAAAGTGTACCCATTAAATTTGTCATTTCTATGTAGCTTAAGACATAAACTATTTCAAATTGAGATTTTACACATTTTGGATACAGCTTTTTTCTCATATTTTTACGAACCAGTAAATATGACTCTTGATTTTTAAAATAAAGGATCACTTGATTTTTTTAGAAACTGGTAAACATACAAGATTTCTGTTCCATCGCATATTTTCTTACATCTATATAAACATGTTTGTGAAATCAACGGAGAATATTCCAAATACAATCAACTTTGATATGGAAACTCGTTAAAATTTCGGTTTATGCTAGGCTCACCCTGAGAAAATAATCCTATGAGACTAGGTCTAAGGCTCGACCCCAGCTTCTCATTGCGCTGGCGCGCCACCATTCCCGTGGCCTCTTCATTGAGCTTTTTCACATGGAGAAAAAGTATCATGGGTTGCACATTATGAGCGTGACTTTCTCCCCTCTTTCTTTGGACCTGCCTAGATGGCCAGCAAGATGCAAAGCTAATATGAAAGTTCATTGGCAAGATGTATCCCAATCCTTTAGAAAGTATTTGGGAGACTAGTTTGATGCTCAGTTGTCGTGGCCACTGAGTTCCTAATGCCTCTCAACCACACGACTTGATAATCTTTCTTATCCCTGTCCAAATCGTGTTCGGAAACTTGTGTCCCTCTCCTTTCCTCTGTCTCTCGCACTTGCCTTCGCCATGTTTCCTCTTATCTGTCTTTTATAACATTTGATTGATTAGTCTTGGCCATTATATAATATTTACACAAATAAATGTTGTTGAATATGAAAAATAAAATGGGAAGTAATGACTCTTCATTGCTACACTAATTTTGTTGTTGGCTATGTGGAAGAGAGCACATGGTTGGTCACTTCTTTTCATTTATAAATTCCCTAGTATTTTTTCTGTTTTTCTTTAAGATTGCACTATGTAGAAAATCTAGAAGTCATTCTAAAACCTTCTACTTGAATGAGCCTGTAAAAAATATTAGATTTTTATCGGTATTGTGTCTTTTTCAAAGTTCTAAAGAAGAATGTCGACGAACAAAGTGGAATATCATTTACCGCCCCAAGGGCCAGAGGAACTAGGAATTGAGATGCTTGATATAAAAAAAATGTTTGTTAAGAAAGTGGCTTTTTAAATTGACAAAGGAAGAATGGGTATGGCAGGACCTCCATAACAAAAAATTTGTGTGGCAATATGTTATGTCAGGTGCAACCGAAACCCACTGATTCACCCTTTGGAAGGGGGTCACGGGAATTAAACATTATTTTTTGATCATGGTGTTTCATTGTAGGTAATGATCTACAAACTAGATTCGGGGAAGATTCTTGGTTAGGGGTTGATCCATTATCGGTACAGTATACATACATATCTTTATAGTATCGTGCGACGCAAAATGTGTTTGTTGCGGTTGTTTTGGATGCAGCACCACCTCTTAGGGCCTCTTTGATTCAAAGGATTTGCATAGGAATCTTGTAGGATTCAAATCCTTAGGGCCCCTTTAATTCAAAGGAATATGATAGGATTCTTGTAGGATTGGATCATATAGGAAATTTTCCTATAAAAGGTGTTTGATTCATAAGATCATATCCCATAGGAATTATTCCTATAGGAATTTTGTAGTGCAAATCCCATAGGAAAATAACATGAGGTCCAACCTCATGGAAAATTCCTTCACCTCAATCAAACAAACTTTACTCTTCCTATAAGATTCCATTAGACATGTCATCTCAATCCTATAGGATTCCTATTCCTACACTTTTCCTACCCTATGAATCAAATGAGTCCTTAGGAATTTTTCCTATGTTACTTGTTTCATTCATAAGATTGAATCCCATAGGATTTTTTACTAAGGAATCTTTTGCACTAGTTCGTATAGGAATTATAACATCCACTCACACCTCTTTTTTAAAATCCTTTGATTTTCCTGTGATGGAATCAAACAAAGATTGATGCATGTGAAATCATGTAGGATTGAAATGAGCATGACATTACAATCCTGCAGTTTTCCTATTCCTGTATTTTTCCTATCATGCAAATCAAACAGGCCCTAATATTCTATTTAGGAGGGATCTCTAGGCGTATAGATGGGAATCATGGCTCCATTTAAGGGAAAGATTGATGCATATCTCTCGTTCTGATGTGTCAGACTCTTTTGAGTGGAGGATGACAACTTTAGCTATTTTCACGGTGAAATCGTTGTATACTGACTTGATGAACAAGTAGACAAGATACCCAACGCGATTGATAAAGCTATTAAAACACGAATACAAATATGCGTGTCTTTTTTTGGCAATTTGAAATCGTCGTAATGATAATGTTATTAACAATGTGGGAGTTCCTCATTATTTGCAGGTTTTCAAAGGAGCCTTCTACTAGATCTAGTTGTGGTCCATCCTCCTCCCCGCCGGGCAACATGATCATATGATTTATGGATGCACTCGACTGACAATGGTCGTTCGGCCCTTCAAGCAAGCTAGGTGGCTGGTAACATAATAGAAGAATAGACGTTAAAAATATTTGTTGGTTTATTTTTTTAATTTAAATGTCCATGAATGTGTATCTTAATACTCTATGAAAGTTCACAATAAAAAATTGTGCGCATCCTTTCAATGTAGAGGCCGAGCAACGTTCCCCTTTTCGAGAAAAAAGGCTATGTTCAAGCTAACGATGGTGTAATTTAGTTGCCAGAAAACACATGGGCTGGCTACTAGGCGCCATTGCCGCGATGATCATGTTATAAACTGTCCTAGACCCATGATCCAGTTGGGAAGCAACATATTTCGTGCTTGGAACATTGGTTCTCGTGAGTTATACAAGTGTTGTTCTAAAAAGCTGCTCAACCGCCCGAGAACCGTGCCGCTATATTGTAGCAATAACACTTACCGCGTTGGTGCAGAACAGAGATAGCCACCATGACGGCCGCCGTTTTCTTTTTGCGGGTAAAAGAGATTGTATTTGAGCGCAAAGGGTTACAGGACGGTCTAGGTCCCAGGCCTGAATAGCAACTTCAGGACCTGAACCTGCCCACACAGCTGTATGAGCTTCAGTTCCTGCAAAGTTTGCAAGACTATAACTAACTAACCCTATTCTGAATATGATCTACCTTTACAAAGGAGTGGATTCTATTGCTACTAGCGAGCTCTTTTATTTCTGTGAATCAGATGCACTAGCTGCGATCTGTCATCTTCCTTGGCATGCACAACAACTAGGAGTTGGGCGCAATTAGACTCCACCTGGATTGGCAGGGTACTTCGCTCCAGCGCCAAAGCCAGGCGCCCAGGCCCTCCTTGCAAGCCTCTAGTTCAGCCTCCAAAGGATCAAAGCACCGTGGCAGAAAACGGCAAGCCGTAAAGACAATGTTCCCTTCGTGATCACGTAGGACCATGCCCGCTCCAGCCAAGCCATCCGAGGCTTTGAAGGAACCATCTGTGCTCAGTTTAACCCAGCCGGGAGATAGGGCAACCCATTTTTTTGTCGGACGGTGCTAGTGGGGAGCGCAAAACAGCGTCAGGAGATGCAGAAACTGCCATCGGTCATTGGAGCACCCATAGCCACTGACCATAACCGTCCTTTTACCATCATTCAGCTTCTGTCTTTTTACACCTTTGACCTCCAGATTCTCACCCACCTTTGAGTTAATAAGTGGTCGAGGTAATACTGTTTCAGTCTTGAGCCACAATGAGGACCTTGTCTTCGACGGGATCAGAGAAGACATCGCCCTCTGGCGCTCTGCCGGACGTGTACTGGCGATCTGAGCTTGCCGGGATGTTCTGTATGAGTCGTGTTAGGCGTTTTCTGCTGGCCAGGCCTGTCTGGCGCAGCATCAGCTGCCTGTACTTCTTTGTTGGCACACATTTTGTGTGACCAGCATGCTGTAACTTCTTTTCTACCTTAATAAAGATCGGCCACTGGCCCTTCAAATACTGTTTCAGTCTTAATTTATACCAGACATATTATCGATTCATGCTCTTCCATCGCTCTGCTGTTCCTTGTAGGCTCGTTTGTGTTTTGAAGGCAAAATGCACGCTGCTTTTTCTATTACATGAACCAGCAGAATGTAGGGAGACTGGAATTTGTATTGCTCTACCATACAACGTATGCATATCGATGTCCTTGCAAAAACGCCCATGTTAGAGGACAAACTGTGTGATATATGGATGTAAATCTGCGGTGCAGAGCCCGGAGGTCATCGTCCTTTTCGAGAAAACAAATTCTATTTATATGGATAATTGGATCCATTACTAGTCATCTTTCTTGCACCATTTGCTAGAACGTTGCACTCTTCTTACCGGGCTTTGCACCAACTTCAAAAAGCATGAAGTGGTGGTTTGCAAAATTATGAAGCATGCATTTCAACTTCAGTGCTTCTCTCTTTGGGTAGACACTAGACACCAGCACCCGCCAAAACGCACTACTCGGTAGAGTTGTGTTGGCAACTCGAGTCGTTCCTGGAGTCCAATCACTACGTAATGGATTAGAAGTGACTGCGAGCACTATCTAAGGGCACTAGCTGGCCATGTATCGCTGATGAAGTTTCGGTTTGATGAAAAATACAGAAAATGAGTGAGTTCAGATGCGCCAATTTTGGCCTCTGCGTCCTATAATTTGCAAGGGTTCGTCAATTGCATTGTGTTTGGGGTCGTTGATCACCTAGGCGCACCTTATCGTCTTGTTTCTTGCGATCTCCAAGGAACCATTGACATTCTAGTTCTACCACTCCCTCCTAATTTTGATTCCAATCTCCTATTTCCTTGTCACTTCGCCTCTGATCAATCATTAGGCTAATTCATCTTCCCGATCTAGACACTGTTAGACACGGCCTGCAATATCTTTCTCTGTCAATAAAGTTTGTCAATATCTTGATACACCTACAACTTCACATTGGACATCAGCTAAACGTATTTTGAGATACATCAAATGAACTATCAATGTTGGTTTGAATATTCAGAAGTCCTCTTCCGCTCTTATTAGTGCTTTTCCAGATGCTGATTGGGTTGGATGTCTTGATGATAGACGTTTCACAGGAGATTTTGCTATATTTCTTGGTTCAAACTTGGTCTCTTGGAGTGCTAGAAAACAGCCCTATGTATCTCGCTTCAGTACAGAAGCAGAATATGAAGCACTAGCCAATGCTATAGCTGAGATAATTTGGGTTGAAGCCTTACTTCATGAACTTGGGTGTTCTCTCAAGCAATCTCCTGTCCTTTGGTGTGATAATTTTGGTGCCACATACCTGTCTGCAAATCCAGTTTTCAATGCATGGACGAAGCACATTGAGATTGGTTACTATTTTGTTCGAGAAAGAGTTACAAGTAAAATTCTTCACATACGATTTATCTCTAGTAAGGATGAAACAGCTGATGGTTTTACTAAAACCTTGCATGTTGCAAGGTTGTGTGAGTTTAATTAAGTGTAATCTAAACCTTGATGTACTCCATACGGTTTACACTAAGGGGGGCTGTCAGACTTGTAATACAATACGTACAAGGTACGGTGTAGTACACCGACCTTGGTATACGTTTCCGGTACAAGCCACGGTGGAGGCTTTTCCCACCTATATTAACACGAACCCGAGACCCTAACGGGTCATCGTTTTGCCCAACGCTAATAGACACAGAATACATCTTCCACATAAATTGCTGGTCTAGTTTATCTCTTGCTACAAAGTCAGGCGTGTTCAAAGATTTCAGTTTATAGTAATTTGAGCCATACCAACTGGTATCATGGTGCGATCCTATCACTTTTTCCACCTTGCTACATGCTCCTGATAGTTGTGCCATGAGTACGCCAGGTTCATCGGCGCCCATTATCATCGAAACTTCATGGTTTTCACCAAAACTATACTAAAATATCATCAAGATCTTCACGGTAAGCATGCATGAGGAACCTAAGAACATACTACATTATTGCACTGCTTCCAACCTAGTGTTGCGTGACTAGTTAGATCTGTTGCCGCTGTGACCGCTGAGTTCCCGACACCTCTAAACCCCACGACTTGGTAATCTTTTCTGTCCCCGTCCAAATCGTGTTCGGAACATGGCGATGAACTTGTGTCCATCTTTCTTCCTTTCACTCTCGCACTAGCTAGCTTCCACCATGTTCGCTCTTATCCTTTTTTATAGCATTTGATTGATTGGTTTGTCCTAGGCATTATATAGATATTCACAAATAAATGCAATTGAGTACGGAAAGTGAAATGGAAAATAATGACTCTTCATTGATCTCTAATTTTGTTGTTGGCTATGTGGCAGAGAGCACATGGTTTATCACTTCTCCTCTTGTAACGTCATCCCTATAGACTTTGATCTTCTCTTTTTCTGCAAGATAATTTTGCACTTTGAAAAAAAAAAGCTAGAAGTGATTCTCAAACCTGAATGAGCTTTTGGCACTAAAATCACTACTTGTGCACGACCCTAATACTAGTTTCGGGGTGTCGATTGCTAAGGCACATGTCCTCGTTTTGCTTCTTGTGATCTACGCAAGGATGAATTGATATAGACATATAGTTCTACCACTCCCTACTAATTCCGACTCCCATCTACTAATTGTCTATTTTGTCGCCTCCGATCGATCATTTATTAGTCTAATTCATGTACTTCCGATCGAATACATATTCTACAGAAATTTCTGCCTAAGTTCATTTCTTGTTGCAAGCAGGTCAGGCGCGTACGTGTCAAAGCTGTGCCTAAGGTGGCAACACGAGTGAAAGGTGGACTTCACGTGACCTCTGAGTTCCGGACGCCTCCTAACCGCATGACTTGGCAATCATTTTTTGGTCCCCGTCCAAATCGTGTTCTCAACATGGGAATGAACTTGTGTCCCTCCTCCTTTCTTTCATTCTCGCACAAGCCTAGCTCCGTCATGTTTGCTCGATCCCATCCCTCTTTTATTACATTTGATTGGTTGTTCTTGGGCATATAATAATTAACAAATAAATATGATTGAATATCAGAAGTTAAATGAGAAGTAACGACCCTTCATTTATTCTTCAATTCTCTTGTTGGCTATGTGGCAGAGAGCACATGGTTGATCGCTTCTCTTCACTTGTAACGTCCCTAGTATTTTACCTTCTCTTTTTTCTTAAAAAAAATTCTGCACTCTGAATATAAGATAGAAGGGATACTCAAACATTCAACTTTCAATAGCTTGCACACTAAAATCGCTAGTGCACGGCTTGAAAACTAACACAAGCTCACGTCTCAGCTAAGCTAGCTCATCATATAGCTGCCATGTACTCCTAGCACTAACTCGAATACAAGCATGTAAAATACCGGAAAGTGTTATTTACTCCGGGGCACCAATGAACCCTCCAATTTAAAAAATTCGAAAATCATATTTTTTGAGTTTCAAACAATTCTGAAAAAAATCACGGGTGTAGCCAATGGTGTATCACATAATCGTGCAAAATTTCAGTTTGAAATACTTAATATTATGGACTATACAAAAATAACAAAATCTGGTAAAACTTAGAAATTTGAAATAGGCATATCTAGATCCATAATTTGTCATTTTTGTATAACTCAAAATGCAAAGTATTTGGATTTGAAATTTTACACGTTCGTGGAATATACTAGCGGCTACACCAGCAGATTTTTTCAGAATTTTTTAAATCTCATAAATATGGTTTTTGAATTTTTAAATTGGAGGGTTCATTGGTGCCCGGGAGCAAAAAGTCTGTACTGGTAAAATAATGCCTTCATCCCCGCAAAGTTTGTACTTCTGCTTTCTTGAATAGTCAAACTGCCGACTAAGGCATGGTCTAGTGGTGAGGAGGGGCTGATTGTAGGAATTTGTGTCTTGCAACATTTTATTTATATACTACATTGTCCGGAATTAAACTTCATGTGGAAGTATCATGGAAATAACAGGGAACTAATGATGTGGAATTGTACTTAAGGAAATATACTTAACGAAGCCGGTACGTCTATACTGAAATACAGTGTATGTGAATATGCTGGAATTATACCCGGGACAGTATAGAGTGGAAAGACAAGTTGTTCATATGTTGGCTATATAAATTGATTAAAGCCTGTGAATTTGAAGTATTCAAATTTGGCACGTGACTCACACACGTGTACTCGTGGGACTAATTGCAGATTGAAAGTCCTAGATGGTTACTGATGATCGTGGTTGGTTTGGTTAACCTGGAGTTTCTGGAATAAATATCTGTGAAATTACGGTTTAAATAAAATCGGAATTAGCACTATATAAAGGTCCATAACACCTAGCCTAAAATTGATCATTGTGAGCGGCACCACGGAAAAGGATCGAAGGAATAGGGGTTAGACCGGTTTGTGCTAAACCTAACATTGGTCGGACACGGTCGCCGCCGGAAACCCTCTTCCGCTGTGCAAATCTGCCGTCGACCGCCGGCCATCGTCTACGGATGAAAAGATCCGCTGCGCACTGACCTCCGCCGACAGGAAAGGACTCGATCCATCGCTCAACTTGCTGCATCGCTCCAATCGCATGAGCTCGACGCCCTAGGTCCCGTACACCACGCCACCCGCGGACCGCCCCATCCCATGTCGACTCCAGCGCCGCTCTGCCCGGCCCACCGTCGACCCAAGCTCCGCCCCCGGTCTGCTGCGTCGCCGCTGTCGTCCCGTTCTACTTCGCACGCCGCTGCCGTCCTGCATCAACTCGCCGAGATTGATCTCGCCGAGGAACACGACGTCCTGCTGCTTCGTCTGTCGCTGGAGTCGCCAGCTGCTGCATCAAATCGACATGAACACCACCAGGAAGCTCCTCCCAACTAGTTCAGACGCTGTGCTGTTTCTCGCCATCAACAGCGCTCGCGACCTGTTCGACTAAACGCCTACAGGAAACAGGACATCACCAGCTGTAGGAAGCAAAAGTAGTGATTACTATCTGATCGCACGGATCAATCGGAAAGCCAACATCCGACTCCATCCTTGCCCAATTCGTTTTTGCGCGCATGGATGTAGGAAAGCAATCCGATCTGTGGCTGCTGGAATTCTACCGCCGTGTTTTATTTTTCTCTATCTCTACCACACGTGCTCTGGCAGGCGCTGGTAATTTGCCTGTTCCATGGAATCATGGAATTGACATATGGAAACTGATCCAAAGCTCTAGAAGAAAAGAAAAGGATCTGGACGTATAATATTTGGGATTGCTACTAGTACTCCAATACAAGCTGTTGGTTCACTCTGGCAGGGTAATCGAGGAACCATCAATCGATCTGTACTGAGGACTGAATCTGGAAATCAATCCGTCTTTTGGTGCGCTGAATTTTTCTTTCTCACGTGGAGAAACTTTCGCACGGAACTTGCTGGGCTACATATCGGTAACACTTTTCCCTCGAAGTTAATGGCATCATACTCGCTGTTGAATATGAGAGTGCACGGTTTATGTGAAATATATGCGTAGCCTGGAAAAGTGTATATATATTTTTAATTGGATTATCTTTTATTGGGCATCTTTTGCTGACATACTCCAAGGAAAATGAATTATACTCTTCGTCGGGTGGATTTCCCCACTAGGATTTCTTAATTGCTATGGGATTGAACTTGTCACCGGAATATACTTGGAACTCTTCGGCATACTCTGGAATCTTCGGAGTACTTAATAATTTACCGGAATCCTCTGGCGCAACGACAAGGAGAAGCTATCTAGCATGTTTATATTGAAATTGGCATCACTTATTTTTGGAGGAAAATGAGAAATGCTCCATGGAAAAGAAAATCATATTTATTCACGGTATGTCCAATGTTATTACTTGCATTAATCTTGGTTTATGCCTACTTGTCCACATAGTTTGTCTTTATCTCTACGTCATAATTTGACGGAATACAATATAAGTGTGTTGACAAGTGAACAATTCCAAAGGAAAATACACGGGTGCACTTAGGCAAAATTGATAAATTTTATATACTTTGGAATTGGAAATTGTGTAATCAAACTCTGTTTATGGAGGAAATTATTATTGTTCTTATATTTCATTTACGATGAGAAGGAATTATTTATACTTCTCTGTCGGAATTTGTTGATTATTTATGCTGTTTGGAAAAGGAAGAGTGGAATTATTGCTCAACTGAAAGGTTAGTGCATTATGGAATTTAACACAACGGTCTCCTGTTCTATTGATATTTTCGTTGAAAGTTGGTTGCGAAGATAACTCCATACGGAGGAACACTTGTAATAGGAACACATGCCCGGAATTTATTGATGGTATTTACGACTTGGTCATGCTCTATAAACAGAATTACACTTGTTAATTCTGGAATTATTAACTTTAACTGGGAGTATTATGAGTTATGGATTTTTCTTCTATATGACATTTGTGGTACTTTGGTTTTACTCCCACTTGAAGTTCAATTATTTAGTCCCATTTACGACTTGGTCATATATCAAGGAACAAAATTATTGGATCTTTATTTCTGGAATTCTAAACTTAAGTGGGAGGATTATGATACTTCATCAGCATATATTTATGGTATTTTGGACACTCCTACTTGAGGTGAATATATATTTATTCTGTTTCATGATTACACTTGGTATTGTCATTTATATCTTTTACAATACAAGTCGGAAGGTTTTTGTTGTATTAATATCACACACTGAAGTGGAAAATCAGTTCATCAAAGGAATTGAAAGTTTGAAAACTGATTGGTGGGGGAAGTACACTTCAGGAATTATAATAAAACTAATGTGATAAGCATGGAATTATTCACCGCTGTCTTATGTCATATACTCCATGGCTGAATGGAGGAATACAACTCTTGGTTATTCCACTGGATTATGAAAGCATTACATATTACTATTTGTTGAGTAAGTCATTATTTATCACAGTCACTAACATGCTTAGGAAAAGTGGGAGGAATTAAATTGGGTCATCATATCTTGGCTACTATTGTGTGTTATTTGAGGAAGTTACTCTATATTTTAGAGGAAAGAAAAATACTAAACTTGTTGCTAATGTTAACTATGGGTGGAAACATTGCGGGAAGGAATAAACTCAATGATGAATAATTAAAGTTTGGGAACTTGTTATTTACCAAACAACCGCATGCCTATAGGTTGTTATTGGATTTATTTACAAGGAAGTTTAATGCAACATTCTTAGTGGAAGTTACAATTCTAAGTTTGTTGTTTAATTATTTACACAAAGGAAATATTTATACTTTGTGGAAACTCTGGAATTTAGAGAAGGTGTTGTTGTTTAATTATTTACACAAAGGAAGTGTTATACTTTGTGGAAACTCTGGAATTTAGAGGAGGTGGGAACAATGACAGTGTTTGCTAATTGAATTGATCAATTCATGTTCTTTGGAACAAGCTTCACATCAATGGAATATCAGGTCATACGGTTTTATTACTGATGGAAGATATTCATATACAAAGGTTAGTGTGAATTGTTTTGTGTTATCATTATATGTGCTAACTATGTTCTTATTGGTTTTAAAATATCACATTGATGGAAGTGAAAGCTTGGTTTGGTTCTAACTTTCTTATGAAAGAAATGTTCAAAGCTTCCTGCGTTTTGGGAGTGGAATTATATAGTGAATGTTTTGATATATTTTTCTATGGAAAAGTGCAAACCTGTCATGTACCTTTTGATAAAGGGAATGATACTCTGCGAGGAATTATATTTGAACTCGTGAGGAAAAAGGAAGAATAATTATCATACCACAGTTATCGTGGGACATTATTCGTGCGACCTGAACTTAGCCATGCCACTGTAATTATTGCTATTTTGATTAGCACGGAAAGCGATTTGATGGACTTATTAGCTAACGGAATATGAATCTTATAAAGATTGTTGGAATCACATAAAACACTTGTTGCACAAGGAAATATGGATTATTCATTATTTGGCGATCTCAACCTTCAACCACGTGGATATATTGACGCTACTTTCAGAAATAGGATCTCGGTGAAAGGTAATCTAATTTTATGTTATATGTTAATATCTACTTTTGTAGGTCTTTATGGCGTATAAAGGAAACATGATTTAGATACTCTTTATTTACGAAATATGAACACTTCAATGCATCTCAAACATTGAAGGAAGGTCTATGGTTAAGGAAATTTCTTTATAAACTTACGGTCGTGGAAAGACACATCATAACCTGTTACTTTGTGATAATATGAGTGCTAAAATCACAAAGTTTATATGCAACATGAATGCATTGAAGGAAGGAATTATTTTCTAACCATGCTAATTGTGTGGGAATTCACTTTACTGAAATAAAACGTTTTCAGTCAAGTGGGAGATGTAGGAATTTGTGTCTTGCAACATTTTATTTATATACTACATTGTCCGGAATTAAACTTCATGTGAAAGTATCATGGAAATAACAGGGAACTAATGATGTGGAATTGTACTTAAGGAAATATACTTAAGAAAGCCGGTACGTCTATACTGGAATACAGTGTATGTGAATATGCTGGAATTATACCCGGGACAGTATAGAGTGGAAAGACAGGTTGTTCATATGTTGGCTATATGAATTGATTAAAGCCTGCGAATTTGAAGTATTCAAATTTGGCACGTGACTCACACACGTGTGCTCGTGGGACTAATTGCAGATTGAAACTCCTAGATGGTTACTGATGATCGTGGTTGGTTTGGTTAACCTGGAGTTTCTGGAATAAATATCTGTGGAATTACGGTTTAAATAAAACTGGAATTAGCACTATATAAAGGTCCCTAACCCCTAGCCTAAATTGATCATTGTGAGCGGCACCACGGAAAAAGATCGGAGGAATAGGGGTTAGACCGGTTTGTGCTAAACCTAATACTGATGCCTTCCCACCCACCCGAATTCGACTCCTCTTAATCGTAATTTTGGTGATGTTGCACCATTCTTTTTAATTAAATGTCACAAGTCTCCTCCCTTGTTGGCCTCATTTTTTTTGAATAGTCAAACTATTTCAAAATTGACTGAGTAACAATATTTATTTAACTAAATTGGTATATGATGAAAATATATCATTTCATCATGAATATAATTATACTAATTTGGTGGCATAAATAATTGTGTTTTTTGTATATAGACGTTCAACTTAATCCTTCCAAGGTAAATAGAAGTACACCCTGTCCAAGATCGAACACTGAAAGTGAGAAGTGGCCCCACACCCTTGTGCCCGCTGGTGAACACCGACGTCTCCTTTGTGCCATCTTCCTTTGGTGCGCCAATATACGTTGTTGCCTTTTCGTCACCATCCATCACACCCTTACCGCTGGCGCTTGAGGAGCGGATGTCGGACATGTTGGCAAGATGTCCAAAACCAAAACCCTAGCAGTGCGGAGTACAGGACCCAAAGAGAAGACCAAAACCAACCCTTTAAGATGGGAAGCGGACGAGGAGCCCAACTCGGGATCGCACGAGCCAAGAACGGAAAGACATGGTCTGATCAGAATCCTAGACCGACGGAACCACCACCACAAGAGACGCGGGAGGAAGAAAACCCTTGCGGGGAATAAAGTATGCTCTGAGCTTCCTTGTATGCATTCGTGTTTCATCTCAGTGAAATGGTAATCGAACACATTTTTTAAGGAGAACAACAAAATGTTGTCTAGCTACTCGTATTACTAGGATACACACGTTTAAATGAACAATATGTTGGATAGGTTAGGTGCATGCTTTTCTTTGCTCAGTTTTGTTTTCTCTCCGTCGAAGGCAAATTAATTACGTACTCCACCCCAGTACGACTCCGACTCGGACGTGTGAGGCCGAGGCGATGATAAACCCGGGTCGATCCTGGTTCCATTTTTTACGAAGGAGGATAAACTGCATGATGTAGGGATGAACATCTATCGGTGTAGAGCCCGGAGGTCATCCTCCTTTCCGAGAAAACAAATTCTATTAATAGGGATAATTTTTTTAGATTCACAGGGCAGCCGCCCCGGTTCCTACTTGAATGAAACCAGAAGTTACAAGTTACAGTACATGGCTAGAAACTAGAAAGATGTCAGGAAGAATTACCACAGTGAAGGCAGCATACCACCCAGGACATCGGACCATCCCAGTGCCTTTCATAGCTCCTGATCAGTGTCATATTTGCATTATTTCTGGCACCATTTCTTAACCTTTTGGCATCACTTGAAGTTGATTGTGGCTATAAATTGATTCCTATAAGTACAACATTTGGTCAAATGAACAAATTCATAGTCCTGCAATATTTCTTGCAGATCGGTGCGACAAGGCACATGTTCTTCTCTTTCTGGACAAAGCTGCTAGTGTACCAATATATAGAAGGACCTGCGTGCAAAGAAGATTAAATATCCAGGGGTGCTAGCTGAAGAATGGAGGGATAATCTTGTGAAGAAAGAAAAGAAGAGGGACACAAATGCAAAATGATCAATGCAGAATAGCAGTGGGTAATTCGCCCAAAACTGCAGGTTGTCGTGTTCTCCACAGGGACTAGGCGACGACTATTGTGTTTCGGTTAAAGCTAGGTCACAAATAAGATGGATTTGCAGGAATTTAATCTAAACTAGTAGAGCATCTTTTTGGTATTTTTGATTTAGAGACAAACACTAAACAGCGCAACAAATACTTGACGACACACAGGAACTAGCATATATGAGGATGAGCAAGAAGCAAATTTGTGAGACAGGGATAGAAAACAAAACGTGCACAGGAAGCTGACAGGAACTACTACAAATTTGCACACAAATAACAAGAACGAACAATCACAACACAAGCTGACAGCACAACGTTTCTGAACTAGTACGTACAGCAAAACAAGTGACCAATTTTAGCAAGCACACACAAATACGAACAAGAGTACAGATCACATGTAGTAGTCTACAGAAACAATCTATTGGGACTGAACAAATCACGTTACATCACAGCACAGGTTCACACGAAATTGAGAAATAAAGAGAGGGAGAGATGGATCGATTGGAGTCAACCCAGGTGAAGCTTCAGCTTGGTGAAGAGGAGGAGCACGAACTGATGCTGGATGGAGGGCTTCAGGTCGTTCTCCTTGGCAAAGAGTAGCAGCAAGGATCAGAGAGGAAGAACAGCAGTTGGGGTCTGAGAAGATGATGCAGCAACTTGTCGAAGAAGAGCAGCTTCAGGTCGTCGGCGTCTTGGGGCAGAGCAGCAGCAGGGGAGGTTGAGGAAGAGCAGCAGGGGAGGTTGAGGAAGAGCCTTGTCGCCTCCAGCGCCCTGAATATTATTAACCTCTAACCTTGTTCTAGTTATTTTCTGTGTTCCTCTTTGTTTCTTCTTCCTTTTGTGCAGATTGTAGTTGAACAATTTTCACCTTGACATGGCATACTATTCGGATTATCATGGACAGGTGAATGGTAGCACTAGTACTATGGAAAATCTTCAAGAACAAGTGAGTAAGCTATCTCAAACTTTGCATGATTTAGCAAGGCAGCGAGGTATAGTTTTAGATGATGGGCCTATGCATTATGATCCTTATTCCAATGGTTATTCTCCTGCTGCCCCCATATGTCACATCTGTGGTATTCATGGCCATACACCGGCTGATTGTCAGCATGGTGGTTATTCTCCCACTCCAGATTGTTTTGGTATGAACTTTGCTCATGAGCATGGTTCATACCACAACAATTATTCTCCTGGATGGCCTGAAAACCCAAGTATGACATATAGGAACAGCAGCCCACCTATCTCATCATTTTCTCCAAGTTATCCAATGCAGGAATTT
Source organism: Poa pratensis (assembly GCA_947311845.1). Lineage (NCBI taxonomy): Eukaryota > Viridiplantae > Streptophyta > Magnoliopsida > Poales > Poaceae > Poa > Poa pratensis. The sequence goes on from CAMZMU010000039.1 coordinate 18,612,013, forward strand.
AGGTGTGGGGAGAAGAATCAGTACAATCAACATCAATTCTATGCAGCTCCTGCTTATGCCCCTGAGTTTCATCAAGAACATCATCAGTTTAGTGCTCAGCCCACTCCTCTAGAAGAGCAGTCATCCTGGCTGAATGAAAGGTTTTCACAAACAGCAACTCCTCAGCCTGTGCACCAGCCTCTATGTTCTCTACCGATGGAGTTAAATGGTCCTCCTGAAGTGCAAGAACCCACAACCACAAGTGATTATGATGATACAGATAAGCTCAGTCTGCTGTGCCTTGAGTACACTTGGACTGCTGAAGATCATCCTTTGAGGCCAGTCCTAATTCAAGAAATGAAGAAGATCAAGGATGGGAGAGATCTGATAGAGGAGTTGAAGAAGATTGAGAAAAACATGATGCTTAGCAACATTGTCTCATCACAGCTCGAGCTAGAGCTGAGTGCTCCAGAGATTCTTCTTGACACATGTGAGGTTCCAATACCTTCATATACAGATGAGCCAGCTATTGATAGTTCTGAGGGAGAGAGATCTCAGATTTTCGCTCTAGAGGATAAAGAAGCTGCTGCAATTGAAGATGGAGAGAAAGAAGAGATTCAAGTGGTCAAGGATGTCGTCATACAAGAGCATGCCGAAGCAGGTTTATCTAATCCTCTTGATGACATGTTACCTTACTATCCTTCTGCCATTACCTTGCACTACATGATACCATTGCTAAAAGAAGAACTGAAAAATGAATTGCTGAATTTTGATCATAAAAATCTTGATTGTGACATTTCGTATGATGCTTATGATGGCATAAATAATTCAAATGCTCAAATTCTGCCTAAGGATGCATGCTTTAATCTTGCTCACATCACACATCCGAATGCTATTCATTATCATCATGTGCTTTATTGCTATACTTACATCATTGGTTACTCAATTGATGACCTCGTGGGTGTAAACCCTATCACTTGTGCAAGTTTTGCTTTGTGTGAGTGTCATTTCAGGATTTCTCTTATGCCCTACTCATTGAGGCCAAACATGGTTCGACTTGACATCCCATGGGATCCTGGTGGATTCATGGTATGGTGTTGAGGAGCAAGGAGGAGCATGAAGGCAAGGAGGAGCATGAAGACAAGGAGAAGAAGTGATCTTAGAAGAGGAGAAATGTCATCACTTATCAGGTGAAAATGTTCCAACTTGAAAAATTCTACCTGTTAGTGTACTGAACTTGCATTCTCATCTACATTTACCATCATCATGAGATTTCAGTGAATATAATATGTTTTGTGCAATTTCTTGAAATTGAGTTGTGACTGATCTATTTCACATAAGTTTGCATGTGCTATAAATCTTGCTCAGGTTTTGTTTATGAACTATACTAGATAAACATGCAGAATTTAATCTGAGTAAGGAAATTCCTTTGTTTCTCCATTTAAATAATTGAATTCTTAAGATGCTCCATGCTTGAGTCAGAAGTTGAAATTTCATGATCCCCTAGGCAGCCTTCTTTAACTTGCATTTGAGCATTAGCCTGTGATGATCTCGGGATCGGTGACAGGTGAAGCACTAACTTTCATGCATGCTATCATGTTGTAATTGCCAAAAGTTAACTCTGTCTGCATTAGCAACCATTATCTCGGGATGGTGGTTTGTGACGCACTAACTGAAGCAAGTCTTTTGTAAATATCTCTAGAAAACTTGAATAACCAAAGCATTAGCATACTATGATCTCGGGATCTGTAGTATGTGACGCACTAACTAAAGTTCCTAACACATTTGCATTCTAACTTTTGCATTAGCATTAGCATGCCATGATCTAGGGATCGGTGGCATGTGAAGCACTGACTTTGCATTCATATCTCTGCATTTAGGCTTCAGTTGATCATTCTAGCTTTAACTCTTGTTTCAAGCTGAGCATCCTCTCAATTCAAGGTTTTGAATTCAGGAACAAATGAAACCCTTGCTGAGATTCTTTTCTGAAGTTATCTAGTGCATTACATAAACTAGAAATCTGGCAATGACTTATATCCACATGAATCTTTATATGCTCTAGAATTGTCACTGCTCATTTTCAGTTGTTGTCATTTTGAATCCCAATCTGCTTTGCTTGAGGACAAGCAAAAATCTAAGTGTGGGGGAATTTGATCAGTGGCATTTATACCTAATTTCCAAGCATGTGTATTAACATAATTCACTTTCATCTAATGCTTTATTGATCAATTATGCCACTGAAATTATAGGAAACAAGCCATAATCATTACAAGATATATTTTGTATCCTTGCTTTCATATTTGCAGGATTGGTGCGCAAAGGCACCAAATTACTACACAAAAGCTGAGCAAGGATATAGTGGAGATATACTCTTGGCAAGCTAGGACCTGAACAGAAAACTAGAGGGATCTTCTTGGGCAGAAATAAAAAAATGAGAGGGAGTTAATGGAAAATGTGCAGATTGGATCGGGACAAAAAGCAGCCCACAGCATCCATCCAGCCAGGCCTGGTTTTCTTCCCCAATCCCCATCTTCTTCACCACCGGCCGCCGCCGCGGCCAGGCCAGGCGTGGCGGCGCGCCACCGCAACTCCACCGCGCCACCACTACTCCAGAACCGCCATCACGAGCTGCTTCATCTCCACCGCTCACCATCTGCTCGTCGCCAAGGACGCCGACGACCTGAAGCTGTTCTTCCTCAACCTCCCCAACTGCTGCTGTTCTTCTCAGACCCCAAGTGCTGCACCTTCTCCTCAACGACCTGTTGCTGCTCTGCCTCAGGGAACGACCTGAACTTCTTCCTCAACCACCCCTGCTGCTGCTCCTTCCGACGCGTTCCGGCCGTATGCTGCTGAACCTGCTCTTCCTCAAACCTCACGTGCTACTCCTCTTCACCAAGCTGAAGCTCGTGCTAGGATTTCTCCCAGCGATTCATCTCTCCCTTTCTTTATTTCTGAATTTCCTATGATCTAGTGTTGTGTTACGACTTGATTTACTCAGTACAAAACGTGGTGCTAGTTTAGTAGCTATTCCATTGTTCCGTGAGCACTAGTTTGTGGCTTGTAGTCCATGTGAATACTTATTAAATCTGTCACTTGTGTGTGCTTTTACGTTTTCAGTTTCTAGTATTCTTGTGTGTGCAAATACTTGTTCATTTTCTATTTCTTGTGGTGTTTGTGCTCGTCATGTATCTCTGCCCCTATCTCAAATATGCTTTTGTTCCAGTATTTGTTACATGCTAGTATTTGTGTGTCTCTGAATATTAGTAGCTTTGTTTAGTGTTAAATTGAAAACTACAAAAAGACAACTTTTATTTCCTGCAATTCACCCATATATGCTGATCTAGCTTTAGCCGAACCTCGACTGTTGATCGCCTAGTCCCTGTGGAGAGAACGATAAAACCCCACTATTCTGCATTGATCAGCTCCATCGCAAATCCTTCGATAAACTTCGCTAGTTTGCTAGAGTCTACAAGAGGTTCAGCTGTTCAGGCTTGAGAGCACTTCGCTTCCTGAAATTGTTTATACTTACTTAAATAGTGGTATGATTCTCCCTTTCGAAACAATCTCAAGAGTGAAAAACTCAGAAGGGGAAAACTAACAAAGAATATTGGCAGATGTAAATCGTTTTAGAATGTAACATTAGCAATCTGAGAGGGTAAATGTAAATAGCATTATGCTCCGGTTTCTCACTGAATAATGATTACCCATCTATTTGCTACCTCACATAAAAGTGACAGAACTACACAGCAGCTAGGTTAAGGGTAACGCATCTATTACTAAATGGCATACAACTGACAGAATACCACAACCAACAATCAATTTAGGCTACGATAACACACCACAAACTAGCATTCAAAATATATGCTCCAGAAGAAAGAAACGTGTGTGAGCTAAAAATTGTGTATCACCACTGTTTCGTATTTTGGCTTTCAAATTCAGTGGAAGTTGTATCTGTCCATAAGGGTATAATCTGGAGAATAAACTTGTTACCTCGTCAATCAGCCGCATATCTAACTTAATTTTTTTTAGAACACTGACTGTAGGGCAAAGCCCCACAGTAATCACTTATCAGCCTACCTATTCATGACCTACACCCTGCAGTAGTTCAGTGGGCCACAGTGCATCCCAAGAAAAGAAAATAAGATCTTCATTGACTCACAAAAGTACCATGCATGTCATAGTCTAAGTTTAAAAATAAAACCAATAAAAACATAATCCTCAAGTCATGAATATTCAAATTTTATCGTCTTTGGAAGAAGAACCATCTCATCTCATCTCATCTTAAACTGATCTTGTTTTCTTCGCTGAAATGAAATGTTTTTTTTTCAAAAAAGAATTATTATGTTTAGATTTTTCCCTCTCTGGAAAAAAAGACATGTCTCTAGAGAAAGTGCAGTTGACCTGATCCGTGGTATAGAAAGCCCAGAGATTGTATCCTCAAATATTGCAGTGCCCCTGATGAGCAAGTATCGTCTCATACAACAGACCAGAGGTTGTATCTGCAAGTGGTGACCGTGCAGTTCGAACATGCATGGCAAGCACGCGAAGCTCAGGATTTAAATTGAAAAGTGCCATTTTCGTAGATAGTCTCGAAATTCAGTCGAGTCTACTATGTGAATTTAGTAAAATTATAGCCTTCAAAGTGATTGTACATATAGGTATCCAACAAACAGTGCCAGCTTGCTTGATGACTACAAGAGCTAATCTATAAATTAATAACCATGCCTATCTCGGCTGCTAGCGGCAATTCATCGAATAGCCTTTGAACTGAAGTAGGGTCTTCCTCCGGTACCGGCTTTTTTCCCCCACATACTGATCTGGTAGTACTCCTTTTTCTGGCCCGGCCTTCCACACACAAATTCTCCGTTCTTAGGGTGCAAGCCCTTGCAAAATCCACACTTTTGTTTGCATGCGTTAAGCGGCTGTTCTGTTAAATACAGAAGAAACAAGATACTAAATTAAAATTTATCCAATACAAGGGCATTGTGTAACAATATACGGCTATGATTTGAATATGAATGATATGTTCAACAATGAAAGCTTACATTTGGGACTGGACGGTTTCTTGTGCATGCACAAATGTAAATGTTAGTGTAAAAGGAAAAAAGAGAGCCGTAGATCATACACTATAATATATTAGCATCAAAACACTAACGCAGTCATTGACTCATTAGTCACCCATTTGCAAGATCATGTGCACTAGATATTGTCTGTGCTGTTGTGTTTATGTCACGGCATGCACGTGTGCTAGCTGCAGAGCTCTCTTGCAACATCTGCGGGGAAGTGCAACATGTGCTCCGATAATTCAGAAATCTCACGACTGAAACCCCAAGTGGCCAATTCCACATAATATTAACAATTGTCTAGACATTATGTTTAAAACTAGATGATGGCATTCTTTGAAAGAAAAAAATAGCATCAATGTCATGAACTGTTATGGCAAATCAATAGGGGCATGAACACAACTATTACAAATTAAACAGACAGGGCTAGCCCCTTGGCATCTCTTGTTTCTAGAAGAAGCAACATGCATTGCCACCCTGAGGAGGGTGAAGAGGAAGTTTGTCCGGTCCTGAAGTAGTTCTTAGGGTTGTGCATTAAAAGTTCTAGTGCAGAGTAGAGCAAACAAGTGAAGGTTGATTTTAGCTTTCTTTGTTCTATTAGATATTTTAAATATTCACCAGACAGTCTATCTGTACCTCTAGGCCCCGCTTGGTACGTAATAAATTAGGCCAAACGATCGTTTCAAATTACGGACGTTGGCACGTCCGGCTGAAAACATGAACAAGCTCCGGAAATTAGCCAGCACCGTATTCTGCACCGGTGATCCAAGCGAGCCCCTAATAGAAAACGGTATTCTATATATGTACCTCTAAAAGAAACGGGTATTCCATCTCTAAGTGAAGACACAAAGTGGTTTCGCACTTAACAGAAATTAAGGAAGTTGATAGGACGGGACATGTAATTCATTCATTCCCTTAACCGTAGGGGCTTCCCCTACAGTAATTCCCCTAAAAAAAATTCATTCATTCAGAAAACTGCTTTTTCCTCGAAAAGACACGCAATTTTTCCTTTAAAAAATACAGAAACTAGTGTAATTGAAGTAGGGATCAACATATGTTGGAGTAGTTGAAGTGGTTAATTGTATAGTTGCCTACCAAATATGGTGCATGTTTGAACAACTGGTTTGTCAAAGCAGCTGTAGTGTAGCTCAGCGAAGAAGTAATGGACATCGGTGTCCGGCAAAGTATTCCTCCTGCGAGCCAAGAAGTTGCGTTTCTTGCAGGGGCGAGGGCGAGGGCGAGCTGAGAAGTTGACATGGAACCAAATCTCATCTCTGAAACCGATACTGTTACACCTTAGAGGCGTGACAAGATCGAACGGGGCACCCTGAAACATAGACGACATGGGAAAATTAAATCATTATCGATCAGTAACTTGTTCACATAAAGTTGAAGTACTTTTTAGTTGAAACAAAACGCTCAGCAAGGGCTGCATGAACCTACTGGGTTGTTGGAGTTATAATCACTACAGGAATGGCCAGATGTGCCGACGGCCATAACCTGTGCCGACGGCTATTTATCGGGGCCGTCGGCACAGGGGCGGACGAGGATCAGCCGCCCACAAGGCCGTCGGCAAAGAAACGGCCGTCGGCACAGATGTTCTATCCCGACGGCACCCGTCGGGACACAGGAAGCCGTCGGCACAGAGGTTAAGGTGACGTCGACGGCAATCTGTGCCGACGGCTCGGCACAGGTCTCTACCATTTTTTAACATTTTTACCCTAATCTTATTTTTTATGTATCTATTTATTACGCTCAATTAAGTTTAATATGTTTTATTCATATTCTATGTACATAGCTTCGCCGAATAGCGGTTTCCACCCACATAAAATAACGTCGCGAATAATTGTCTATACTGGAGCGTCGGAACCCCACCAAAATCTAGGTTGTTCCATACCATATGTATACAAGAGCTTTTTGTGAAGAATGTTTGTAAAACTTTTGTCGAAAATCAAGTTCATCATTTCACATAGCAACAAGTACACATAAAAATACTCTATGCAAAAAGCAACATAGATCAAATTAATATGCAAAAAGTATGACGGTTACATCTTTATTTAATCTCCGGTTACAGCTGGATCGATCGTCCTCATGCCATTTTTATTTAACTAACTTCTGCCTCATACTAGGCCGCGGGGTGCATCACGGGGAGCGCTCCTCACCCAAAGAGTAGGAACCATCACAGGGTAAATACTCACATGATAAGGATTCCTTTGCATTGCCTGCCATGTATTAGTATACATCGTATCCAACAGATGCATGTAGCGACGGACGTGCGCATCCTCCTCCCTTATACGGCGACGTACCTCCTCCTCGGGGGCCGGCTCCCTCTGGAAGCTCCCTGGCCCACGCGACCTCCACCAAACAAGATCCGGGTCGGCGACTTCGCCCGGATTTCTTACCAAGCTACGCGTTCCGGAAGATAACTCCCAGTGCCAGCCCGGCGGAGCCCAATCCCGCACAGGGCCGTTATTGTCCAACGGGTGTCCGGCCGCGGCCATCGCCGACGTATATGCCCGAGATCTGAAACCAATAGTGGGGAATTTCATCAAACACCTAAGGTACATGCAACCTACGGAGGGGAGGAGGGGATCAGGGAGAAAGGGTACCGTACACTGGCATGGGGACGGACTAGGGGAGGTCCACAGAGGCGTGGAGGGGCGCCGGCGGAGGCCACGGGCACGGAGAGGTCGTCGAGAGGCGTGGACAAGGCCACTGATAGCAAATCTGGGGTCTGCCCCTGGCGCTTTATATAATTCCCCACTATTTCTAACCTGGGAAACAAAACACACGGTTTCTCCTAGCTACAGCCCGACACTGATTCACGGTCGAATGTCGTTGCATTCAGTGTCGGGCATAGCTAGGGAACCCGAATGTTTTGTGTTTGAGTGCCACTTCGATCCAAGCAGCGGTAAGACGTCTCTGATGATCTACAACCGTCCGGCAAAACATTTCTGATGATCTGCAACCGTTTGGAACGGTCGCAGATCATCAGAGACGTCTTGCCGCTGGTTGCCCAAAGATGCCTCTCCGACTGACGCTGGAATGTTTTGTGTGAGTGAGTAACATGTCTGAGGAGTGGACTATTTATAGGCGTCGTGTGTTTCTTTCTGGCGCTGCTGACCCGTTGGATCAGGAAGAAGCACACGGATCGTGTGTTTCCTTCCAGTCCTTGTGAGCCGTTGGATCAGCGGTGTGTTTCTTTCGAGCGCTTGTGAGCCCTTGGATCAGGCAGAAGCACACGGATCGTGTGTTTCCTTCCAGTGCTTGTGAGCCGTTGGATCATCGGTGTGTTTCTTTCGAGCGCTTGTGAGCCTTGGATCAGGCAGAAGCACACGAATCGTGTGTTTTCTTCCAGTGCTTGTGAGCCGTTGGATCATCGGTGTGTTTCTTTCGAGCGCTTGTGAGTCCTTGGATCAGGCAGAAGCACACGGATCGTGTGTTTTCTTCCAGTGCTTGTGAGCCATTGGATCAGCGGTGTGTTTCTTTCGAGCGCTTGTGAGCCCTTGGATCAGGCAGAAGCACACGGATCGTCGAAGCGGATTCAGGGTTTCGCCGAAGCGGGGCCCCGGAGCGTCGGAACCCCACCAAAACCTAGGTTGTGCCATACCATATGTATACAAGTGTGTTGGGTGTTGTAAATGTCCAAGAATCTACTCCTAGGTGTGACCGACATCACCGGCTTCACTTTCTCTCTAGTGAGTTTCTGCACTTAGAGGTGAAAACTCGCACTTCGGACGAAACGGGGGCAATCTTGTAAAAACTTGTGATAAAAGTTGGTTTCCCATGTGCCTACGGCCTAACCTAACACAACCAGGCAAAAAAGTCCACTGGGCTACCCCCTTTCGACGCACGTCTAGGGGGGTAGACGAAAACGTTAGGGTTTTTCCAGCGGATTCAGGGTTTCGCCGAAGCGGGGCCCCGGAGCGTCGGAACCCCACCAAAACCTAGGTTGTGCCATACCATATGTATACAAGTGTGTTGGGTGTTGTAAATGTCCAAGAATCTACTCCTAGGTGTGACCGACATCACCGGCTTCACTTTCTCTCTAGTGAGTTTCTGCACTTAGAGGTGAAAACTCGCACTTCGGACGAAACGGGGGCAATCTTGTAAAAACTTGTGATAAAAGTTGGTTTCCCATGTGCCTACGGCCTAACCTAACACAACCAGGCAAAAAAGTCCACTGGGCTACCCCCTTTCGACGCACGTCTAGGGGGTAGACGAAAACGTTAGGGTTTTCCAGCGGATTCAGGGTTTCGCCGAAGCGGGGCCCCGGAGCGTCGGAACCCCACCAAAACCTAGGTTGTGCCATACCATATGTATACAAGTGTGTTGGGTGTTGTAAATGTCCAAGAATCTACTCCTAGGTGTGACCGACATCACCGGCTTCACTTTCTCTCTAGTGAGTTTCTGCACTTAGAGGTGAAAACTCGCACTTCGGACGAAACGGGGGCAATCTTGTAAAAACTTGTGATAAAAGTTGGTTTCCCATGTGCCTACGGCCTAACCTAACACAACCAGGCAAAAAAGTCCACTGGGCTACCCCCTTTCGACGCACGTCTAGGGGGGTAGACGAAAACGTTAGGGTTTTTCCAGCGGATTCAGGGTTTCGCCGAAGCGGGGCCCCGGAGCGTCGGAACCCCACCAAAACCTAGGTTGTGCCATATCATATGTATACAAGTGTGTTGTGTGTTGTAAATGTCCAAGAATCTACTCCTAGGTGTGACCGACATCACCGGCTTCACTTTCTCTCTAGTGAGTTTCTGCACTTAGAGGTGAAAACTCGCACTTCGGACGAAACGGGGGCAATCTTGTAAAAACTTGTGATAAAAGCTGGTTTCCCATGTGCCTACGGCCTAACCTAACACAACCAGGCAAAAACGTCCACTGGGCTACCCCCTTTCAACGCACGTCTAGGGGGGTAGACGAAAACGTTAGGGTATTTCCAGCGGATTCAGGGTTTCGCCGAAGCGGGGCCCCGGAGCGTCGGAACCCCACCAAAACCTAGGTTCTGCCATACCATATGTATACAAGTGTGTTGGGTGTTTGAGATATGAAATATCCCACTCCGCTGTGTGATCGGCATCACCGGCATCACCGACCTACCCCCTCTCGGCTTCGGTCAAGGGGGTAGCGGGGCCCCCGAGCGTCGGAACATATTGAACATATTGAAGTAAAAATGAATAAAAATATATTGAACTTATTAAAATTAATTTAGAGTAATAAATAAATACATTAAAAAAGATGATGTAAGTGAAAAAAAAAGGAAAAGCCTATGCCGACGGCAAAGCCGTCGGCATATGTCCTACACCTTATCCTTATCCCGCCACAGCTCCTCGACCACCCATCCGCATTTCTTCGGCCGGCTACCCGCTCCGCGGCTGCCCCGCTCCCCCGCCGCCCTGCTCCGGCCAGCCACGACCCCGCCGCCACCCGCCCCTACCCAGCCCCGCCGCCACCCCGCCGCCGGCAACCCCGCCCCCTCCACCCGCCAGCCGCCATCCCCGCCACCCGCCCCTACCCAGCCCCGCCGCCAGCCCTTACCCACCCCCGCCGCCAACCCCGCCGCCGCCAACCCCGCCCCCTCCACCCGCTAGCCGGCAACCCCGCCCCCTCCACCCGCCAGCCCCTACCCACCCCCGCCGCCAGCCCCTACCCGACCCCCGCCGCCACTCGCCCCGCCTCCGCCGTGCTCCCCTCTGGCCGCACCGGCCCCGCAACCTCGCCGCTCCCCTCGACGTGCTACCCTCCTCGCCGCAGGTACCCTCCGCACCGCCAGGTGCTCCTCGCCTCTCCCCTATTTTCTGTGTATTTTAGATTTAGTGATTTTAGGAGTAGGATTTTAGGAAAATTAGTGGTAGAAAAGAGGAAAATAGATGGAAAATTAGTGGTAGAAATTAGAAAATAGCACAATAGAAATTATAGATGGAAATTTAGTGGTAGAAAATAGAAAATAACAAAATGATTTAGGGATAGATGTAGCAAATAAAATGTTGTTGACAATCATAGAAGGAAAATAGGTGTTAGTGTTTTTATATATTCATTTCATATATGACTAACCCGTGTATCAAATGCTTTTACTTAACTAAGTATCATGTCGGAGCCGGAGCGAAAGTTTCGTGGTGTTCATCGGAGACCCACGAAGATCCCGACTTGGGCAGCTCAGATCACAGTGGATCACAGGAAGATCCAGCTTGGTACTTTCAGGTGCCCGTGGCAGGCGGCCCGCGCCTACGACTGCGCGGCGGTCCAGCACTTTGGGGCGAGAGCGATCCTCAACTTTGAGGATGAGCGGAGCGTGGCGCATCTGTTAGCGCCAGATGGCATGAGGATCGCGACGAAGGCCGAGGAGAGGGAGCACCGGCAGGCAGAGAGGCTGCTCAGGGCGCGCCACCAGCGCGAGGAGGATGACCCCTTGGTCAAGGATCTCCTCCTTGATCCCCAGGTGATGGCGGTCCAGTACCAGGTTTTCAGCGAGAGCCGGCAGCAGCGCGGGCAGGGCGAGGCCGGCCCCTCCGGCACGCAGCAGCAGGGCGAGGACTCTAGCAGCAGCCTGTCCTCTTGTTGGGACCGCTTGGACGACGCCACTGACACCGGCGCGAGTCGAGTTTAGGATGTCTATCATCCTACCTGTCGTACTACTAGACTTATCTTGCTACCTGTTGTACTGCTAGACTTATCATACATGCTACCTATGTATTATTGTGCTACTTGTCTATATGTGTTATGTTTAGCTAATATGGTTACATCGTTCTGTGGTTTATTCTGTTTTATGTTTAATTATTAGGTAAAATGGAGGGATATTTGCTTATATATTTCGATTGTTTGTACTTTTTAGATGACGTAGCTTCCCGCCAGCCAGCACCGTCGGTCCCGCGCGTCGTCGCGGCTTCTCCAGCTGAGGAGGGGCCGCCTCGGTGCCCTTTGTTTTGTCGCCCTCTTCCGGAGCACGTCCTCGACCTTCTCCGGCCACCGATCACGCTTCGAGGGTATAAATCTTTCGCCTCTCTTGCTGCATAGGTTTATTTTGGTCTAGATCACCAAGTCAGTCGCGTAACCCGAGTCAGATCCCATCCGGAAGGGTTACAAATTTATAAATATGCAGGATTGTCCATCTTTGCATATTTATAACCGTAACACTTCCGGGTTGTCCTGTTGGACAGTCCGAGTACGTGTAGATCGGGTCGTGTTCCATGTTCTACCCCTTCCTGAGACGTAATTTCGGCAGCACCTCCCTGTTGTTCTTCGGATGCACACCCTCTCGGCTTGACAAGCTCGAGACGTGTATTCTGAAGAACAGCGGGGAGGTGCTGCCGAAATTCCGTCTCGGGTCGGGGTAGAACATGGAACACGGCTCGATCTACACGTACTCGGGCGGGATAGGCCCTCCTATTAGAAGTGTAGGTGAACCCTTGCATGATGTAAAGATTAAAATTTGACCGTAATTAATCTGGTGACACTAAATCATTTTATTATTACTTGGTGCATATTAAAAGACTGCGTGCTTGTTTCGCTCCCAATAAAGCAGAGGATGGCTGATAATGGGTGGATGTACACTGGCCGTGTCGATAAGATTAAAAGAACAGAGGAGTGGGAGATGAAGACCAATATATTAGTGAAGGAGTTAGGGCGTGGTTCAAAGGCAAAAGGAGTTCGTGGAAGGTGCCCTTGCACTCATTGCAAGAATCGTGACCGTCAAGGAAAGGAAGATATGACTAAACATCTTTGGTTGTATGGGTATACGCCTAACTACGTCACGCATGTCAAATTTGATCAGTACGAACGTCTCAGAGTTGGGGTGATGCGGCAGCGGATCGATGGCAATGAGTACGATGGGTTGAGAAACATGCTAGATGATCACCATGCTGCTTACATGCCGGATTCGCCACCTCCACAGGAGGAACAGGAGGAACCGGGTGAACCGGAGGCACCGGATGAACCGGAGGAACCAGAGCCAACCGCGAAGGCTTTCTATGAGACGATGGCCTCGGCTACGAAGCCTCTATACGAGGGTGCAAACGTTTCTCAGCTCGATGCCGTAGCTCAACTACTAAGTGACAAGTGTCAGTTCTCCACCACCCGTGCAGGCTTTGAAGCTAATCTGACAACATCTGGTAACATGTTGCCCAAAGGGCATTGTCTGCCAAAATCCATGCACGAGACGAAGAAACTATTGGGATCGCTCAGCATGGATTATGAAAAGATTCATTGTTGTCCAAAAGGATGCCTGTTGTTCCGGAAACAATATGCGAATGACAAGTACTGTAGCCTTTGTGGGGCCTCTAGGTATGAGGAGAAAACGCTGCCTGATGGTCGGAAGACGCAGGGAAAAATCCCTGTGAAGGTTCTTCGGTACCTCTCATTCATAAAAAGAATGCAGCGGCTTTTCATGTCCGAGGAGTCTGCCAAACAAATGACTTGGCACAGGAAAGGGAAGAGATACGTCGACGAGTTAGGACGGGAAAAGATGGGACATCCATCTGATGGTGAGGCATGGAAGAACTTCGACTTGAAACACCCCCTTAATTCAGCAGATGCTCGGAATGTCAGAATTGCAATAGCAACAGATGGGTTCAATCCATTTGGGATGTCGACTGCGTCGTACAGCTGCTGGCCCGTGTTTGTTATTCCGCTCAATCTCCCTCCTGGGGTACTAATGCAAAGGAAGCACATGTTTCTGTCGCTGATCATTCCAGGGCCCGAATACCCGGGGAAGAATTTGAGTGTCTACATGCAACCGCTTGTGGATGATTTGCACCACTCATGGCACAATGGGACGTGGACATACGACCGAGCATCAAAGAAAAACTTCTTGATGAAAATTTGGTTCCACTATTCCATGCACGACCTACCCGGGTATGCCCTATTCTGCGGATGGTGTACAGCTGGTAAATGGCCATGCCCAGTGTGCAGGAACCAACTTGAGTTCCTTTGGCTAAAGTCAGGTCGCAAGTATGTCGCGTTTGACAAGCATCGACAGTTCCTCGAAGGAAGGCATCCTTATCGAGAAGACCAAAAAAACTTCACGAAGGGCGTAGTTGTGCGTGAAGAAAAAGCGATACCGAAGTTCGATGGTGCAAAAGTTGATGCCGAGCTAAGTGCTCTCGTGCCTGCTGTGGGACCTGGCCAATTTGAGGGATATGGTGTAACGCACAACTGGACTCATGTGGCAGGCTTAACGCAGCTAGAGTATTACAAGGACCTCGAACTTCCCCATAACATCGATGTGATGCACACCGAAAAGAATGTTGGAGAGATGATCTTTCACACAGTCCTGAACATTCCTAAGAAGACAAAGGACAATGTGAAGGCTAGAGTTGATGTTCAGAAGCTCTGTGATAGGGAGAGATTACACATGAAGCCTCCTAACCCTCGTCAAAAAAATTGGTTTAAGCCAAATGCCGACTACTGCCTTGATAATATCCAAAAGAAGGAGGCATTCAAGTGGCTCAAAAACATCGCCGTGATGTTCCCTGATGGTTACTGTTCCAATATAAGTAATGGAGTCAATCTTCTTACAGGAAAAGTCACTGGGCTCAAGAGTCACGACTATCACATATGGATTGAGCGGTTGATGCCGGTGATGCTTCGAGGGTATCTCCCCGATAGTATCTGGCGAGTGCTTGCGGAGTTGAGCCATTTCTTCCGCACGCTCTGTGCGAAACAGATATGTCCCCTGATTATTGCGAAGCTGCGTGATCTTGTGCCGGAGTTGCTATGCAAGTTAGAGATGATCTTTCCGCCAGGCTTCTTTGTTCCGATGGCACATCTCGTTGTGCATCTCGCGAACGAGGCACTCTTGGGTGGACCGGTGCAGTTTCGTTGGCAGTTTTGTATTGAGAGAGAGTTTAAGTACATTCGAAACATAACTGGAAACAAAGCTAGGATTGAAGCATGCATAGCTGAGGCAACAATACTCAGGAGATGGCAGACGCCGTGACAACGTACTTTCCCGATGAAGTTGCCACTATGCATAACCCGGTCACTCGGTACAATGTCGACGAGCCCAAGAATGACCCCAAGCTCCTCCTCTTCCAATGTCCCGGTGGCAAGGCCGGTGCCGGTGAAAAATGTAAATTGACCAAGGAAGAGAAGGATTGCATAATGCTCTATGTGCTTATAAACATGACGGAAGTACTCGATTTCATGAGGTAAATGGTGAACAAATTACTTTGCAACTAGTAACTCAGTTTCGGTCTAATACGTATTTTCTCCTTTTAGACAATTCCAAGATGAATACTGGTTGGGAACGGTGGATCCCGATCCCGCGGAGCTGGACACTCTTCTGAAAGAGGGTGCTCACGGAGGAAAAAAATTTGTGTCTTGGTTCATGGGAAAAGTAATTTCTAACGTGTCCCTCTTACCTTGCAATATGTGACTTGTCCCTCTTATTACACGTAACTAATGCACAAAACAATTTGAACCGTACTTGTAGGGAGCTGATCCCAACGTTGAGATGACAAATGAGCTGAGATGTGTTTCCCAAGGATTTAACCGTACCGTCATTAAGTATGAGAAGTATGATGTGAATGGGTTCCGCTTCCATACAGAGTATCACCAGAATAATCGTCCTGGAGCAAAAACTGTAAATACTGGGGTCTTCACCAAAGGATCCAGAGGAGCCGATGGAGCCAATTACGTAGATTACTACGGAAGGTTACAAAACGTATACGAGCTGACGTTCAATCGTACGAACATAGAACTCAAGCTCGTTGTGTTCAAGTGCCACTGGTTCGACCCATGCACTGGACCACATGGTGGACAGAGAAGTGAGCCTTCCATTGGGTTAGTTGAAGTTAAGCCTTCAACCACCTATACCGGAGCCGATGTCTATATTGTGGCTCACCAAGCCAAGCAAGTTTATTATTTGCCCTACCCATGCCAGAAAGAGAACCTCAAGGGCTGGGAAGTCGTGTTCCGGGTATCCCCACATGGTAAGCTACCCAGGCCCTCCGACGACGATTACAACAACATTGACCCTAAAACATACGAGGGAATTTTCTATCAAGAGCAAGAGGACTTCGGGCACTTTGACTTACAAATAGGTGGTCTCGAGGACCTCGAGAACAATGCACACACTCGTGGTGAGTCAGTGGTGGATCTGAAGGACATAGATGTGCTCTCGAAGTTTCATGCGGAAAATGACGACGATGACGAGCCTGGCGATGAGCTTCCGCCCTACTACTCACGTGATAGTGATAGTGATAGTGAGAATGAGAACCAACACCCTGATGAGGAGAGTGATGACGATAGGTGACGGTCTATAATGTCTTTATGCTTTAGTAATTATTTTCCAACATGCTTCTTAATTGCATTACGTCTTTATGCTTGGTATCTACATGTTATTATGTCTTTTATTCTTTAGTATTTATTTTTCGACATGCTTACTTGTTTTCTCTTTCTCAATGCAGTTGATTGAACAATATGAGACAGGGCAAGGGAAGCGCTTCTGGTGGTCCTTCTCCCGGTTCTTCAGCTTCTCCTGGTGCTTCGCCTTCTTCCGGTGCTTCTGCTGCGCCGATCCGACGCTCACCTATTATCAGCCGGGGAGATATGGGGTTCACCCCGTCGCCGTTGGCGCAATAGATGTAGGGATTTGGACGTCTAGACATCTAGCTATGTATGTATCTACTTGATGATGGTCCTATGTGTGTATCTACTTGATGATATATGGAGCCATTGTGTGATCTTGTTTGTTGTGAATTTGTCGTGATTTTTGATTATTTTTTCTGCTATTTTTGCTGCAAAAAACGAGCCGCTGGAAAAAAAATTCTGGGCGTACCTTTGCCGACGGCACTGCCGTCGGCACAGACCTCTTAATGTGACCAAATGGGCGTACCTTTGCCGACGGCACTGCCGTCGGCACAGGTAAATCCTGGAGCGCCCAGCTGCCTCCACGTGGCGACGCTGTGCCGACGGCAGGCCGTCGGCACAGACCCCTCCACCTCGCCCGACCAATGTGGGCCCCACCCGCTGCTGTGCCGACAAAGTAGGTGCCGACGGTGCGTCTCTGGCCGTCGGGAAAAGCTGTGCCGACGGTTTTCTTCTGTGCCGACGGCCAGGTGGCCTGTGCCTACGGGGCCCTATGCCGACCACCCTGTGCCGACGGTGGCCGTCGGCATAGGTGTGTGCCGACGGCATTGATTCCTTTGCCGACGGGCTGCGGCCGTCGGCACATCTGGCCATTCCTATAGTGAATGGTGAATGGCGGCCAGGATCTGTGGTAGAGGGATGTCCCTACATGAGAGTATGTTAGAATCGCAATTTTCTGAACATATTAATAGCACTCACTCTGTTCCAAAATATAAGATGTTTTGGTATTTCGAATTAAACTGAAAAAAGCTTCTATATTTAGGAACAGAGGTACAAGTAATTATCCTATATTATTATGGGACAACCACATATCAGACTTAATCTGTGAAGGCCGGATGATAAGAAGAATACTTGTGTGACCAGATGCCATCGATACACAGCTCCTGCGCTCCATCTTCTTCATCCACTCAGCTTCTTGCTGGTCGAGGGGCAGCTCGTGAAGGAAGGGCGGACATTCCATCCACTCAGCTGCAGCGGCGCTGGCTAAAGAGATGGCACATCCCATGGATGCAACTGATCAAGGTCAGTCGAGTAGCTAACGAAAAAGAAACTTTGCCTGTAGATACTAGATATTGACCACAGCTTGCGGACTATATCGGAGATATATTGGATCTGATGGGAAGGCGGCGAGATCGAAAGTAGTCGGAGGAGTAATCCAAAGCCTTGGTCAGCCCTAATCCGAATCTAAATCAAACAGGAATAGGACCTGGACCATGATGGGCGGAAGTAGACGGCAATACGAACACGCGTCGTAAACAGAATAGGACCTGGACCATGATGGGGATTGCTTGCGCAGTCGGCTGCCTGGTGTAGGTACGTCATGGCGGCGGGGGCTCGCGCGCGCGGGAGCATGCAGGCTGTAGGTTAGCGGCGTCGGTCTCACATGACGCGGCGGCGTTGAGACTGTAGGTCGGCGGCTGCACGGCAGGGTGGAGTCTCAACGTGCGGCGGCGTGGAGGGTCACGTGGCTCCTGCTGGTCGCTAAGGTTGAGAGGAAGTGAGAGAGAATGGTGGATTCACAACTTTGGAATGCGATCCAGAAGCACAAGAATGTCTTCTGCTTGGGGGCAAGACATTCGGTCCGGAACGGAAAATTGACTAGGCTTTGGATAGACTGGTGGCAAGGCAGCGGACCGCTTAAGGATCTTTTTCCGTCCATCTTTGCGATGTCGGCCGATCCAGAGGCTGCGGTAGCATGGGCGCTCCGCAGCGGGGAGTGGGAGATCCCGCTTTGGCGTCCGCTTGACCTTAGTGATCGATGTGAATGGACTAATTTTCTCCGATGCATTGAGGGGGTCCAGTTGGGGCCCGAGCATGACGAGATATCATGGATCCTTGATCCGTCGGGGCGGTTCTCGGTGAAATCCTTATATCTCAAGTTATGTCAAGGCGTGGAACTATCCCACTTCAAGGTCATGTGGCGGATTGCCGTGCCCTTGAAGATTCGGATCTTCCTTTGGCAACTGACGCGGAAACGCCTCCCTACGGGAGACAACATCCATCGTCGTCATGGGCCGAGCAATGGTTTTGTGCCTTGTGCGGGGAGCCGGAGGACACCAACCATATTTTCTTCCATTGTCATCTTGCTCGCTTTATGTGGAGTGCAGTTAGGGAATTGCTCTCCTGTTCCTGGAATCCGGCATGCCATGCCGAGGTGCATAGGATGCTCTTGCGTTATAAAGGCCAACAGAATAGGTTTTTCTGGATTTGCATTGCGGCGCTCTACTGGTCCCTTTGGACTACTAGGAACAAATATGCTATTGAGGGTGTCTTCCCTATCCAACCTAATCATGTTCTTTACAAAATGTCTTCTTATATCCAGGTGTGGAAAGCCGTGGCTAGGCGGAGCAACCGGTCAATGCTTGGAGAGGTTGCTGACAAGATCCGCACTCTCCTCAACACCATTAGGGATAGAACGCACTAGTCTTCCCTTTATCTTGTCATTGCCTTAGGCCACTTTGGACTTTATTTGTTGGCTGGCTTGATTTCCTTTCATGTTGTAATCCTTAGAACCTTGTATGACTCTGCTGGTGGTGGCTTTATTAAGTTAAAGCAGGGCTCCACTCGAGGCTGGTGTTTCAGAGAGAATGGTAGAGTACTTGTTATGCGCTGTTGCTATATTCCAGAGACAGCAGAACGGTTGGACACATGATGCAAAATGTTGCTTGTGTGATCAGACTTTGGAAACGGCGCTGCACCTTGCTCTGCAATGCCCATACACACAGGAGGTGTGGTTTCAGTTTCAGAACACGTACCCTAACATGGTGCAGGCTGCCAATGCTGCTCCAAGTATTTGTGCTTGGTGGAATGTGATTTCTGGTTGGTCAAAAAGCGTTGCTTACAGGAAGGATATGAAGATTGCAATATATATATCGTCTGGAACATTTGGAAGGAAAGGGGACGGCGTGTTTTTCAAGATAAAGTCTGAACCCCCATGGCCTTGCTGGTAGATGGTCGAGTTAGCATATCTACAGGCTAATGTATAGTGTGTGTGTGTGGTCTTCACTCTTCATGAGTTGAGTTGCTCGTATGAGCTCAGCATACCTGTTAGGTATACTTGTAATTTGTAATTGTGGTCCTGTTTCCCCCTTTCTTTAATGAAAAAGGCAGAACTCCTGCTGGTTCGGGTAAAAAAAAAGAGTGCATTTGATGGTGCTGTTTCATTTTGATACGGAGAAATTCAGAGGGGGTCCGGCCATGGGTTCGTGAGCAAGACATAGAGAGATACAGGTACAGCGAGAATGGAATTTCCCTGTGATTTTGCTGCTGTCTGAAACTAAATAGCCTGAATGCCACTAGGTGTCACTCCTGCTGGTTGTCCCTGACATAGCTTAGTGTTCATACTAACAGGTTTTGCTATTGCAGTGTCAGATCATCACTCCCTACACTCGTCGGTTTGATCTTCGATAGCTGGTATATAGACTAGTAAGCTATTCATTGTACGCTTTAATGTTGTGTTGGACATGACATTTCTAGTATATGAACGTACCATTTGCATTATGAAATGCCTGTTGTATGAAACAATTACTTACTATACTGAGAATAGATAATCCATACAGAATTTAGAAAACATATTACATTCCGTAGAGTATCATGCTTAACTAAAAACATCTCGCCATAATTTAGATTACTCCTGGAATTATAGCGTTTACTAAAAGCCAATGCCAATGTAATAAGACTAGTCATTGCCGCGTCAAAGAAACAAACAATAGAATCAACATATATAGATGATTACCAATCCAACACAAAACTTCACCACTTCTCCATGATCCTAGCTTCCAGACTCATACTACTTTGCTACTTGCTCTAGTCCGGTAAAGAAATTTGTGTAAGAATAGTACATGATGCATCTTCCTTTAGCAACATATCTGCACTCCATCGACTCAAGTTGGATCGTGAAGAGACCGGCATCCGTAGATATCAAAATCATATTGGTATCCTCAATGAAGTCTGTAATGATGGGCAATGATGCTCCATGAGGAAGGACTTTGTCCAACTCAAAGGTTTTCTCAAGCACCCATTCGGCAGCACCATGATAATTAGTCTTTCTCTCCCATAACTCCATGCTTTGACCTGTCGTAATGGCGAGGCCAAGTTTGTTTTCCATTGTACGCAATATCTGAAAGTGAGACTTGGGTTGGCCGGCATCTCTCGGCTTTTGGATCACATCTAGGCACTGGCTTTGAAGATCTAACTCAAGGATGTTACCATCACACAACTCCCAATATAGTGCATTCTGAACGAGAAAGCTTGGTCTCTGTGCACTTATCTCCCTTGGAATGGCTATTTTGGGGACGAAGGTCCCCCAAGTACCATACTTTGATTCGTAGATGTAAGCACACGCACGTCTACTATAGTCGTCTCGCAGTAGGACCAATTTGAAAGGGCTGAAGAAGCAATCACCATGCACGTGGCCTTCTTCAGTTGCGTCGCAAAGCACCGTGGCGTTTCCGCAGCGAGAGCGGCGACGCTTAGGAAACCATTGGGGAACGGCACGGTGTGCCGCCGGTCAGTGATTGGGTCCCATACAGTAACGGCGTCACGTGCCCAGCTGATGAAGACCGCAAGGCCATGGCGACAACCATAGAAGCCCCAGTAGTCGTCGCATTTTTGTGGCATGAAAAAGCACGCAGCGGGAATACAGTCAGGTGGATCTAGAGCGGAGAAATGAGTATTCCATGAGGTGACGGACAAAGAAGCCGAGGAGCGGAGGCGTACGGTGGTGGGCACGAAATCCATGGAGAAATCGAGGATCGGATATGATTCGACGCCAGCGAGTGCAGACTAGAGAGGCGCGGGGAAGAGATGATGGCCGTGGAGGAAGGCGTAGGAGGATCTCCCGGTGGCGGCATGGTCAGGCTCAGGCGGCTGTTTCCGATCTGATGTAGAGGAATTTCGCTTCTCTACAAATTTCAGCCGGACACGCCAGTTTTATTATGAGCACCGAAAACGGAAACAAGTCGGAGCCGGACTCCTAAAAGCAACAACAAATTTACGATACAAGTCGCGGCCCATACGCAGCCCGTTAAGATTGCCTCCTCACTGACGCCAGTAGCGGCACAGCTCCAGAATAGTGGCCGGTCGGCGGTCGCCGCGGCCCCTAACACGCCGAGGCTAGTCCAGCATGACTCCCGACTAGACTTGTGCTAGCCATGCAGAGGATGGGCCAACGCAGCATCCGATCTCAGTTCGAATCAAACTAAAAGAACATTATTTATTTTTAATAAAGAGCATATTACCAATCACATCTAACTTCTGCAACAACGTGTTACCTTAGCGCCACACGGATGCACACAGCACAGAATAAAAAGAAGAATCTTCTATATCTAAATAGCTAAGACCCACTACATGATTTCTCTGCAATTCTGTGAAGCCACGTCGCCCTAAAATGTTTGACAGCCCAAATAATGGCTCACATCACGCCAATTCGTTTCCCCCCTCCCATGCATTAATCTCTGGACCTTTTCTGCCACGGTTTCACCACAGCGGCGCGTAGAATCTGAAACGGAAGAAAAACCCAACAGTCGTCAATCCTTATTGTCAATTAAATGCAGAAGAAACGGATGACACTGAATGGCCATGTTTGGTTTTAAATAGCTAGCACAATTCTGCTCGCTGCTCACATCGCCTATCCCTGCAACCACGAGTTATACTACACTTTTTTCTTGAATCCCACACTCCGTATTCATTTTTTTTCTGCAATCACCCACGATTTATTTTGTCATGGTGGTAGACGATCTGCGCACATGGTAAGGCTTACTGCTGTTTCGTTGTTTTGTTCCCTTTGGCATGGATAGCTTCCCATCTTTTTTTGAACAGGAGCAGCTTCCCATCTAGACAACACCTTATCTAAAGGAGAGACATGTCAAGCAGATTCTAATTAAAAGCATGCATCGCTTGTGATCCTGTCCGGCAAGAAGAGGTCGATGTACCGTACGTAGTCTATGATCCTTCCTTGACTTCATCGCCAAACACCCACTTCATGTGCTTTCATTTATTTTGGACTTATGCATATGAATCAGGTATTAACGTTGATACTTAGACTAGCCACAATGGTAGTATCATAGCTAGTATCATGCATGCCATGTTGGCAAAAATCTGATGTGGCACTGTAATTAATGAAGAAAGAGAGGATAGTGGTATCTACCTATGTTACGGTATCATAGCACATAAAATAAGATATTTTAATAGCAAGTTAATCTTGTACACATATTTGTATTGGGATACTACAAACAAATAAATGAGATGTGGCTATGATACTACTCTATGATACTATGCATTGTAGGGGTAGTATCATACACTAGTACCATATGCATGATACCAATCTATGATACTCTCCATTGTGACTAGTCTTACAGACGATCCACCTCAATTTAGTTTGGTGAGCTGTTTATGCCATGTCTTCAGTGTTTTGATCTTATTTTCAAAACTATTTTCTATTTATTCAGGATTGGTATGAGTTGCAATGAAGCTGCGTTTTAAAGAGAGAAAAACCGTCATTACAAGTCATTCTTAAATGTAGAACATCTTGATCAATCGATCGGAAGAAAGGCTCTCCGTTGAAGAAAAACATCCTACTTTTGATCAGATTCGTATGGCTCAATGGGTTGAATCTTCTTTTTTCACGTTGCTTCTTCCAGAGCTCACCTAGGACACCGTTCAAAAATTCTGGATAAACAAGGGAGCGGTTAAGCTTCGCATAATTAAGTTTGCTTACTAATTTCCTAGGTCATGTAACAACTGCTACAATATCATCAATTTTTGTCATGTCTAAAGAGGGTTAGATGTGAGCCCTCAAGGTTATGCAATGGCCACTGCTAAGCAAAGAGTATTTATACATATGCACCATCAATTAAGCTTTAGCGGTCTGGTTGTTGTCCATTGATCAATCGAGTCTATGAAAGAATTTTCTTACTTCCTCATAAAACTGATAATGAAACTCTGCGCTATGCATGTGTTCGCAACTCCATCTCAAAGATGTACTTCTTGCAAATATTAACAACTTTACAACTTGATTTCAACACCCAAAGTCTTTACTTTTTAGGGCTATTTACAATATATTTCTCCACCTTTGTTTAGATTTCGTCTTTTTGGCGTGTGCATCTTTTCAAATTGACTACTAAATACTCCCTCCGTTCTAAATTAGATAACTTTCATTTATCTATATATGGATGTATCTAGACATGTTACATGTATAGATACATCCACATATAGACAAATGGACTAATTTGAAACGGTGAGAGTTACTCCGCAGCAACGCGCGGGGTATCATCTAGTTACAAAAAAGAAAAGTCCCGCTACGGTGATCTATCCTTATAGCAGCAGACCTAACACCACCAAAACAGTACCAGAAGTCCAGCTTCTCCACCGACGCCTCCAATAAGGAAACAGTGTTCAAGCGCCGTCGTCGCCCTGATTATAGATCATAGGTTTTCACCCTGAGGATAGTCCGCACTCACAAAAACAATGTCTTCAACAAGGTCATTGCCAGGCACAGTGGCGGCGCCAGGAAATGGCGCCGGGGTATTCCACCCAAAAAAAAAATTTACTCTAAATGTAGTATATGAATCAAACAGCACACCACTTTTTTGCTGCTCTATTTTTTTTTTTTGCTCTAAATCTTGTCAATTCACCATTAGTCCATTATAGAAACTAGTAGGAGCAACTGAGCAAGCAATGAAGCAAATCAAGCAATCCAAGAAATTGGGGGCGTGGAGGCCGTACCTTCTTCGCTGCTCGGGGACGCGTGGGCGGGGGAGGGGCGGGACGCGGGCGGGGGGGCGGGGCGCAGCCGCCTCGGCAGTGGAGACGGGCGGGACGGCGGGGGCGTCTCCTGCTCCGGGCTCCATCGGCCGGCGGCGCTGTTCGTGCAGCGGTCGTGCGGAAGGAAGATGAACGGGAGAGGTACATCTGTGTGCGTGCGAGCGACAGGGGCGGGCGAGCGAGCGTGCGAGGGATGCATGTTGGTGGGCTGGTTCTGCGTTAGATGGGCTGGGCTACATGTGCACTTTTGTTTTTTTGCTCTAAATCATGGTACACTTTTGTTTTTTTTCTCTAAATCATGGGTATTCCATGGAAGACAGGGGCATACCCCTGGCGCCGCCCCTGACCAGACACAACCAATTAAGGCCCGACCTTGGGTTTTCACCCTGAAGTTTAAGACTATGAACTTCTCCTGTGCTGTCGCCCCCACATGCCGTTGCCGCTGCTCCAAGATACAAAACACCAAGCCAATCTCTCATCGCCACGAGGAGTCGGACCACCATTAGTTGCACTCAAACTATATATGCCAAGATTTGCAACGGAAGCAAATTATAAAGAGGTACTAATTGAGCATTTGAGCAATAGGGTAAGTAAGTATTCCCGCCAACATACCTTACAGTTCATACGTTTAACAAGGAGCAATCTCTACGGAAAATGTCTTTGGCTTCTGAGTCCGAGTGCTCCTGCTAATTAAGAAAAACGTAATTTATATTGATGGGTTTCACAATAATCTGAAAAATATACAGAGGTAGCTGGTAGCGAATTTGGATGGCTTGTTCTTCTTTTTTTTTTTACAAATTTGTTCTCAGCAATAAACGTTTCTCTGCATCTTTCAAGGATAACTGGCTCCCTCGTTGCACCATTTTCTATAACATTGCACTCTTATTTCTTTTTTTAGAAATATAGGGGTTGCCCCCCGTTCCATTAACATGAAACCAACGAACAACATAGCGCATGTCCAGCATGTCCCAGATTTATGCACAGGCATAGAAGGGTCCCAGAAAAGTAAAGTGCAGCTTATTACAGGCCCTTCATGGGACAAAAACGCTAAGCGTTACAGGGCTATTTTATGACCTATCACCACCAAGAGAAGGCTAGGCATCAGGAGCACCAAAGCACTTCCATTTCTTGCGATATGGAAGCTATTGATATTTTAGTTCTACTACCTCACAATTCCGATTCCAATCTACTAGTTGCATATTCCGTGGCCTTTGATCAGACATTACGCTAATGCATCTTCTTCCGATTTATATATCTTCCCAAGAAATTTTTGCCCTATTTAATTTCTCGGTGCAAGGCCACAGGCCACAGCGTGTCAAAGTTACCATCTGGTAGTATAGCTCAACCCTATCATACTAGCCAGCTGCTCCTGAGAGATGTGCGAGGAGGATTCCGTGCTAATGGACGCCCGGCCAAGGTCATCCGAAGTTCATGATTTTCACCGACACTATACTAAAATGTCATCAACAGGACCACCCTAAGCATGTATAAGGGCCATATAGTAAGATACTACTCCCTCCGTTCACAAAAGGATGTCTTAGCTTTGTTTAAAGTTACATGCATCTAAACATGTTTCATGTGTAGATAAATGCAAATTTGGACAAAGTTGAGACATCTTTTATGGACGGAGGGAGTACATCATTGCAGCACTAACGAGTTTGTATTGCAGCATGAGTGAGATGCATAATTTACTTTACCATTGAGTTCTCGACACCTCTCAACCTCACGACTTGGCAATCCTTTTTTTGTCCCCGTACATATCTTGTTCAGAACATGGTGATGAACTTGTGTCCATACTCCTTCCTTTCACTTACGCACTAAATTCCACCATGTTTGCTCTGATCTGTATTTTATAACTTTTGATTCTTTGGGCTTGGGCATAAAGTTTCTCACAAATAAATGGAAGTTAAATGGGAAGTAATGACTTTTAATTGTTTCTCACATCCTGTTGTTGGCTATGTGGCAGAGAGCACATGGTTGATTGCTTTTCTTCTCTTGTAATGTCCCTCATATTTGATCTTTCATTTTTTTTTAACTATAGTTTTGCACTCCGAAGAAAAATACTAAAAGTGATTCTCAAACCTTCCACTTGAATGAGCTTTAATAGTGCACGGCTTGAAAATTAACACTACTTATCTCACATCTCAGCTAAGCTAGCTTATCATACTCCTACCATTAACTCATGTATAACTCGGATACAAATATGTTTACCAAGCTTTGAACACACTTCAAAAAGCATGAAGTAGTACGAAGCATTTCAAATTTAATGGTTCCTCCGTTTGGATAGATGCCAGCACATGCCAACGCACTACCCCGGTTAGAGTTGTGTAGGCAAGTCGAGTCGTTCGTGTAGAGTAATCCGTAAGTCATGAATTCCAAGGGCCCTAGCTGGCCACATATCGCTGGACGCTGGTGAAGTTTTGGTTTGATGATAAACTATAGAAAATGGGTCAGTTCGGATGAGCCAATTTTGTCTCTGCGCCTTTTTAATTAGGGTTTGTTAATTGAATTGTGTATGGGGTCGTTGATCACCAAGGGACACCTTTCTCGTGTCATTTCACATAGCTCTAAGGAATCATTGATACACTAGTTCTACTACTCCCTCCTAATTTTGATTCCCATCTATTATTTGCTTATCACGTCACCTTTGATCAATCAGTAGGCTAATTGATCTTCGTCCGATCGATCTAAACACAAAATACATCTTTGCATATAATAAATAGCTGGTCTAGTTTAACTCTTGATGCAAGGTTTTAGGTGTGTTTTAGAAGATCAGGGTATCATAGTTCTATTTCAGGAGATTTGAGCAGTACCATATGGCAGCAGAGTGCGAGGCTATCGCGTTTTTCACCTCGCTACATACACCCGAGAGTTGTGCCATGAGGACGTCTGGTTCATCGGTGCCCATGGTCACTGAAACTCCATGGTTTTCACCAAAATTATATTGAAATGTCATCGAGGGCATGAAGGTAATCATACGTAAGTGTTCTAATAACATACTACATTATTGCACCGCTGCAAAATTAGCATTGCGAAACTAGGTGGATGTAGTTCTTCCATGACCGCTGAGTTCCTGATGCCTCACAACCGCACAAATTTGTAAACTTTTTTTGCTCCTGCCAAAGTCGTGTTCGAAACATGGCGACGAACTTGTGTCCGTCACCCTACTCTCGCACTAGCCTAGACCATATTTGCTCTTACGCCTCTTTTATAACATTTGGTTGGTTGGTCCTGAACATTATATAATGTTTCACAAATAAATGCACTTAAATATGGAAAGTTCACATGAATGCTCTAGATATCTATGCAGCGTGAAACACAAATGATCTAGCACACAATCTGCACGAAGCAACATGCAATGCAACAAGTGGGAACCAGCGAGGGTGGGAACGAAGAGTAACCAGCCGCTCGAGATGTCAACACGTGATCTCACTAGCAGGTCAGCACTAGCCCGCGACACCACCCACCGACTCAGGCCCAGCCCACGAACGTCACGTACTGCCACACCGCTTTGGCTTAAGAATCGGAGAAAAATCAAAACTCTTACTCCATCCGTTCCAAATTACTTGTCTCAACTTTGTCTAAATTTGGATGTATCTTCACACTGAAATATGTCTAGATACATACAAATTTGGACAAAGTTGAGACAAGTAATTTGGAACAGAGGGAGTAGTACGGAGAGTTATTTGATGGGTGAGAATTCGATAATGAGATGCCATTCGTAAATTGGAGATCTCACTATACTTAGGTCTTCTTTGATTCACAAGGTAAGAAAACTAAAGGAATAAGAATTGTATATAGGATTGAGCTATCCTATGGACATAGCAATAAGACATAGGATTTTTTCCATGAGGTCTGAGCTCATGTTTATTTTTCTGCAAAAAATACACTACAAAATTCTTATAGGAAAAATTCCTGCAGGTTACGATCGTATGAATAAAAAACATTCGAAAGGAAAAAAGTCCGATCCTACAAAAATTAGTTGGAAATCCTACAAATTAAAGGAGGCCTTATATGATTTTGACGTCCCGTGACAAAACACGAGCACCTGACTAATTAAAAAAAAATGATTTTAGAGCGTATGCTAGATTTATGTCGAATTATGTCCCCATAGCGGAAAATAATAAATCCAGAGCAGCAGGAGTGTCGTGACCTGCCTCGGGTGGGCTCGCTCGGAATGCGCATGCTCACTGTGCGCGAGAGGAGGGGGCCTGGGCTTTCGCGCCTCGTGCCCACAACCTTTTCAAACGTGAACAGCACCTCTTCCTTGTCACTTACAGGTGGCGCAAGCAACACCTATGGCCCGCTTCCAGCGAGGAATCGAGTACGCCATAGCGTGGCAATCCTCTGAACACTCACCGCTCGGTCACACGGGACCCACCAGCTCTGCGACGGCCGCAGTTCAAATCATCTCGCGAGAGAGAGAAGCCCAAAAAGTCTCACAAGGAAAAGGTGGAAGCGGAAGAAGCCGCAGCAGCAGCAGCAGCAGACGAGGCCGAGGCGATGCTGCGCGGCGGCGCCGGATCGCGAGCAGGAGGAGCTGCTGCTTCCGCCAAGCCTCCTCGCTGCCCTCACCCCCGCCCCCCGTCGCGCCGAGGTTTGATCTGCACGGCTAGTTCCTTTGCTAGGTTCTGTTCCCTCCCATTTCCTTCCGATTTAATCGAGGGTTTCGGATTTTATTTTTCGATTGCGCAGCGCGAGCGACGGCTGCCGCACGCGAGCCGAAGGGCGCCGGCGCCTTGGTGCTGGAGGATCCGGTGGTGTCTTCCGTGGAGGAATCCTCTGTAAGCCCCCGTCGCCCCCTTTCTGTCAGTCACTTCTCTTCCAATCGTCTCTTTCAGCTGCTGTTCTTGTTGTACTGGTAGCTCTATCCTTCTGTTAATCGATTGGGCTTGCTAGATTATCATTGCTCGAACCGAGGATTCAAATTTCAAAATTAAAAAGAATAAAAATTAATGTGGCTCAGTTTTCAGTATGGTCCGTGACATGCTTGAGTGTTTGACCATGAGGCCCCGATGGTTGCGATACGAATCCCCGTGTCGTGTATTCCGTGGAGGAATCCTCTGTAAGCTTGTCGCCACTCACTTCCCTCTCCGAACTCTCTGTTTGGGCTGCTGCTCTTAAATTGAGGTGGCGACGATTCTGTTAATCAATTGATAGTACTAGATTTATCGTTGCTCAAACTGCAGATTCTAATTTCTAGTCCAAAGTTTTCATAAAAAATGAGTACGGTTCAATGTTTTACTTTTGAACTTTGAATATTGTCCATGCTTGTGATATGCTTGACCATGAGTCCTGATGGGTTGCAATGTTCACATGATTCATTCAACCAGTTTACTTTCGAGTTCAAGAGAGGGTCCAAAAGGGCGAGGAAGGCGATGCTGCTGGCAGAAGCACACACAGAGAAAGGGAACTCGGGAGAGGTAAGGAAAATCGGAATGTCCACAAGTGCGCATTCATGTGTAAAAATCAGCGCCTTACTGAAGCTTTGGGTTTGTGTATTTACTGTGTTTCCCAGGGACTCTTGAACAAACCAAATGTAGTTCCTCCAAAGACACCTGGGACGCCCCAAGAGGTGGAGTTCACTCACTGCACGCCTAGTATTGTTGCAAGGCTGATGGGCCTTGACACCGTGCCGAGGTCCAAGAAGGTTCTTGACCGATGCCAGAGTGACATCCAGAGCAACATGCGACTGAAATTATCCGGAGGTTTTGAAGAAGTCGCACGTTTTTCATGTGAGGACCGGCCATGTCGGAGCAGTGCCGATGACCTGCCGGAGTTGAAGGATGTTTTTGAGGTGACTGACATGCAGAACATGGCGATGCGCAAGGCGCTGCAGTCAGCCAACGAGAAGCCACGCCCAAGAAGCAACGATGCTGATCTGGAGTTCGTGAGAGGCAAGTTCTTGGATGCAAAGCGCCTTTCCACCGATGAAGGCCGCAGGAATTCTAAGGAGTTCGGGGAAGCACTTGAGATACTGTACTCCAAAAAGGATGCTTTCCTTGAGATCCTTCAGGAGAGCAGTACTGCGCTGTCAGGATTCCCAGGGAACATCCTTGGTTACAGTGGTTTGCAGAGCTCTCCTCATATAAGTAATGGTGCTGATGGGCAATTGTTTGGGCAAGACAACCTTCGCAGAATGGAAGTTGAGTGTGAGTCTGAAGATTCTCTTTCTAGTATGCATCTGAAAGAGACTTCGGTTGCGCCACTGGGGCATTTGACACCAAAAGGCACTAAGAGTTCAGGGAAGTGCTCGCATATTGTTGTCCTTAAACCAGACCCTCGGAGGAAAAGTTCGACACCTGTTCCGTCAAGTGAAGAAATTGAGCTGTTTGGTGAGTGGACAGGCACACAATGGCTGAAGCCCCCGCGCTGCAGTATGTATAAGCAAAATTTCATACATTTGGAACCATCTGGCGATATACCTGAACAGAAGGTTAGAAAACAAACAGCTAACAGAGGTAGCAGAAGGAAACCATCTGGGGATGAACACTACCTTGCAGTTGGCTGCCAAAGGGAAAAGGTCGCTTCAGCTTCTCATGATGAGACCCTGCAAATTTCTTCATCCGCACATTCTGCTGTATCATCGGTGAGCAGAAAGGCCAGAAAGCACCTCTCTGAACGATGGCAGTTGGCCTGCCAATCCAATGAAAAAAATCAGTTCCTACAGATACAAGAACATTAGGTGAAATGCTTGAACTGACTGGTAGAGATGTAACAAAAGTAACCACCCACAAGATTGTGCCAGATCCAAACTCCAGTCGCAGTAATGCACAAGAGACTCCGGCCAGCCCCCTTGGTATTAGCAGTAAAGATGGTTGGAAGACGGGGATTTACTGTGAAGATGATTCAAGAGGTGGCATGCCAAGGAATTTTCCCAGGTCAAAGTCTCTCCCAGCCTCATCTACCACTGCTACAAAATTACAGGGAAGGAGGCGTTCTGCGCCATCTCCTAACTTGCCAATCCTGAAAGATATATTGAATACACCCGCTGATGATTCTGGAAATGGACATGTCAGGAAGAGATCACCAATCAGAAAAGCTAAGCAAAAAAATGGGCGAGTTATCATTCATGTTGGAAAAGAAAATATGCTGGCTGAGAAAGAGATTTATGTAACTTCAGAAAAAACAAGACACAGCATCTGCACTTCTGATCTGCCACGGCAAGCAAGACAGAGCATCCTCTTGATGTTACCCGTACTGATGATCATGGAGCAGTTGATTTCGTTATTCCACATGATGATGTGCGTAATATCGAAGGTCAGATAGGGTGGACAGAGCAAAAGCTAGCAACATCTTTACGAGAGCCAGAACAAGATATAACAATTCATAATCAGGACAAGATTGCATTGAAGGTACACAATACATCACAACACAATTCTGTTATTATGTATTTTTCTGTTATTCTGTTGTCAGTGTGAGTTTGTCAAGTACTTTATGCTTAAGGAAATATTAAGTTTTGAACCTATTCCTATATCCTCATTATTAAAAGTATAACATGTGGTTCTAGGAGGGGAAAAGCCAATTGTTGGAGAGTGACATTACTGAAATTGAGCACCAAGCAGTAAAGTCCACATATACTTTAAGTGATGAGACTTACGAATGCTCGAGTCCAACTGCTTCACCGCAGCATAGTTCTGGAGAAGAGGCTGCTTATTCTGGAATCTTTAAAAGCGTCAACGATGGTATTCAAGGCAAGTATATCAAAACTAACTCGATTCTTCTGCACCTTATATGGTCTATCTTCGGATTAGCAATATCTTATTCCCATCGCTTCTCATATATACAGAACTTAGAGCGCAGCTCAAGATGCTGAAGATGGGTGACCAAGTTGACACCTTCAGAGATGATTCAGATGCATTCTCGAGCGATGAGTGCAATGATACGGACATTTCAGATTACCAGGTGAAGGAAGATCAGCTACCTGTATTTAAGGATGAGGAGGACAGGGACTGCAGTTATGTCCAGGAGATGCTTGGCACAGCCTGCGACTCTCCGATCTACCCACAAGAATGGCAATTCAGCTCAGACGTTTTCCTATGGCTGGAGAACAAGTACAGCAAGCTGCTCATGTGGTCGAGGTCGGACAGGAAGCTTCTTTTCGATCTCGTCAACTCTATCTTAGCTGACATGACGGCTCCGGGTAGCAGCTTGCATTCAACAATCATGATGATAAGGTCCTGGCCTGAAATGGACTGGACATGGTTGGCTGAAAAAATCTGGCAGACGGCAATGCTCATGCGAAGGAGCTATCAGCCATTTGATTTGGATAGTGTCCAACCATTGCCACTCGACCATCACCCTGAACTTGGTTTGTTTGGAGCAGAGATTGCCGAGATGATACGTGATGACGTTCTGGAAGAGCTTATGGCCGAACTCGTGTCTTACGTCGGCTGAAACTCTGGGAGTGTATTTGAGATGCTTGAGCGATTAGCGTGCATAGCATAGCCTGCTGCAAATCACTGGTTTGCAAGATGGTTTACCATGAATGTAAGATTTGGGGGGAGAATGCTCCTTTTTAAAATCATGATGAAGTCTGTAGGGTATGTTGGTGGAAGACTTACCCTGATCTCTCAAAATTACCTCTATTTATCTTGCTTCAGTTGCAAACCTTCGCATATATATTGTTCTGTCAGTTTGATTCGAAGTGAGATCCTATGCTGCTTTAGTTGGCCCATCCGCATCCTGGCTAGCACCCTACTACCCAAGAAGAAACACAATCTGTACACCAAAATGGAATTCACAATGAACACATGCATTTTATTTTTTCAGGTAAGAAAAAAGCATCTTGTTTGGTGCATTGTTTGTAGGGTAAGCATTCAATCTTTCTTCTCTGTCATTCTCTAGAATGTTCAATGGTCCACCTCAGTTGCAAGGCCAAGAGAGGAGGCACCTTATTAATGTTGCTGAGATGAAGAACGTACTCCAGACTAAGCCTGAAACAGTGAACCATAAGTCCATAACTACATGTAAGCAAAGCTAGTGTCACTCCGTTTCTCGCCCTGAAATGTTTTCTTTCGCCCCGCTTTATAAATAAAGCCATCTTGCCCTGAAAAGTAGCCAACTATACATTAAAAAACTGAACACGAATATATACACACATCATGTTCCCGAGTCACTGAGTCCTTAGCTGAATTGTTCAAACGAGGGTGCGAGTCACATGTCTAGGATGACGATAGGAGCTGAATGATTGTGTGAAAGGATCAAAGGATGGCTAGAATCATCATGTTAATAGACAAGCCCGATCGGGAGTCTGGAGCTCGCCCGCGACTTGTTCTGTCTCCAACTTGTATAGCAAACGTTTTGTTGGTTTTTGGAGTTGGGCTCCAACTTGTTTCTTCCGTCTTCGGTGATCAGCCCTAAACTGGCGTGTACCAGAGCGAAATCGCATCTACATCAGATCGGAAAACAGCCTCACCATGCCGCCACCGGAGACGCCACTCGAGGTGGACGACCTCCTCCGGGAGATCCTCCTACGTCTCCCTCCACGGCCATCATCGCTTCCCCGTGCCTCTCTAGTCTGTGCTCGTTGGCGTCGGATCATCTCCGACCCTCTATTTTTCCATAGATTTCGTGCTCATCACCATACGCCTCCGCTCCTCGGCCTTTTTGTTCGACACCTCGTCAAATACTCATTTGTCTCTGCTCTAGACGCACCTGACCGCATCCCGGGCGCGCGCTTCTCCATGCTGCAGCAGTGGAGCAAGGACCTTTGGGGGTTCCCTGCCGGCTGCCGCCACGGCCTCGCCTTCTTCATCAGCGGGACACACGATACTGTGATCGTATGGGATCCCCTCACCGGCCGACGGCGCCATGTGGCCTTCCCAGAATGGTTCCCGAAGCGTCGTCGCCATCGCTGCCGAAACGCTGCGATGCTCTGTGACGCCGACCAAGCAGGCCACGTACACGGCGATTGCTTCTTCAGCCCTTTCAAATTGGTCCTAATGCGAGACGACTGGAGTAGCCGTGCTTGCGCTTACATCTACGAGTCAAAGTATGAACTTGGAGAACTTTCGTCCCAACAATAGCCATTCCAGGTGGGATAAGAGCGTTCAGTCCGAGCATCCTTGTTCAAAATGCACTTTACTGGGTGTTGGATGATGGTACCATCCTTGAGTTAGATCTTCAAAGCCAGGGTCTAGAAGTGATCCAAAAGCCGAGAGACGCCCGCCGACCCGAGTCGCACTTTCAGATATTGCGTACAACAGAAAACAAACTTGGCTTCGCCATTACCACAGGTCAAAGCTTGGAGTTGTGGGAGAGGAAGACCAACTGTCATGGTGCTGTTGGATGGGTGCTTGGAAAGACCGTTGAGTTGGGCAAGGTCCTTCCCCATGGAGCATCATCACCAGTCATTGGTGCCTTCATTGAGGACACCAATACCATTTTGATGTTTACTAATGCTGGACTCTTCACGATCCAACTTGATTCGATGCAGTGCATATACACTGGCAAAAGAGATTACATCTCGTACTATCCTTACACAAACTTCTATACTGGACTAGAGCAAGTAGTAAGGTAGTGTGATTCTCCTAGCTAGGATCATGGAGACGGATGTGCTGCATCAGTGAACCTAATCCTAGTATGTATAACCTTTCGTGTTGCGATTGTGTAAACATATGCTGATTATGTTGTTTGTTTATTTGACGTGTCGGTGGCTAATTGTTTTACATTGCTTGAGTTTTTTTATAACCGCTATAATTCCGAGCATTCTAAATTATGGAGGGATGTTTTTAGTTAAGTATGATACTCAATCCATTGTTTTCATATTACAGTGCAAATCACTCCAAATATGTGTTTTCATATTACTTAGA
The DNA here is from genome assembly GCA_947311845.1 of Poa pratensis. NCBI lineage: Eukaryota > Viridiplantae > Streptophyta > Magnoliopsida > Poales > Poaceae > Poa > Poa pratensis. The sequence goes on from CAMZMU010000039.1 coordinate 18,647,225, forward strand.
ACAAGATCATGTAAATATGCTTTGCTTGTTCTTTCTTAACTCTTTTTCCCTGCTGACATGTACATTATCAAAAACCAATGTTATTAGCAACATAGATTCTCATCTTTGTCCGCATAAATTTCACATACGGGTTTGTCGTAGTCACTATATGTATAAATTACTACAGTCGCAAAACCAATGATATATAGACGTGTGAGTTTGATTTAGGGTTTGTGCGTGGGGTCTCTGCCTCCACGTCTCACGTCTATATATATTGATCAGGTACAATGTTACATACACGACACAGTACGTATTCACGTAAGCTAGACCGACTACAACTCTAACAGTGTGTGCACGTGCAATTATATTAGTGCATGGAAAGGCAAGAGAGAGGCGGTGCTTAGCTACTAGCTAGCTGGTACATAATCTGACTTATTCGGCTCTCTCTTCCTGGGAGTTGATCAGCCGCAGGCGTAGTGAGCTGTTTTGTCATCTGATTTATTCTTGGTCTTTGCTCGTCTGACCTGGAAGCGTTCTTGGTCTCATTACCTAATTGCCCTATCATGACATAAAGCTCGTGCACCATCGCTCCTCGCAGATTCTGCATTCCTAGTGCCTCCCAGACTCATCTGACAGCGAAATCAAACAATCTTGATCTCAGTTACATAACATGCTGGAATCCTTCTCCTCTATGGCATCCCATATCAATCTTCCGTCTAAGCACCAATCTTTTTTCTAGGTCCTTCGCTAGGAAAATGGAGTATATATATGGAGTATATAGCAACGGGAAATGGGATAGGGAGGGGAGGAAGCTAGCTAGGTAGGCACTGAATCCTGGTTGTGACCCAATAATTTAGCTACAGGTAGCTGAAGAATTAAGAGAAAATATCTCATCATTAAAACTGCCTGGCAGCTCTATCATATGTAGAATTGTACTACCTCCGTTCCAATTTAATTGACTTGCTATCCACCACATGTGGATGTATCTAGACATGTAACATGTCTAGATACATCCACATGTGGTGGATAGCAAGTCAATTAAATTGGAACGGAGTGAGTAGATGCGTACTAATGACGAAATACACCACCTGCAGAAGCCATCCATCATCCATGCATATAAAGGTGTAGTGACCTATCATAGGACACCGAGGAGGCAGGAGTTGGATATGCATGGTTGGCAACAACCTGACTGTGAGAAATAGCATGTATAGCAACCATGGAAAAAGTAGCGCGTTATTTCGGCGCTAATACCACGCTATAGCATATCAGGAGAGTCCACGCTATATTTTACAACTTTTGCTCGCTATGGCGCTATTCATGAAAAATAGCATGCTATATTGCGCTACAACGTCGTAGCGTTATAGCACGCTATTATTTTTTAGCCTATCGGCTCAAGGGACCAATTTTTCCACTTAGCAAGAAGAAGAAGTTGCTACCTATTTGTAGTGGTGAGGAACCGCAACCTATCAGATCATCTTCTAAATCGAAAGATGACATTGCTAATGTTCAGATTCTGAATAAACAATATACTATTGTATTGCTATGTGGATGTTGATCTTAGGCTTCTAAAAATATGGTGAACAATTTTATATATGGTTATGCATATATTATTCTACCCTTTTTGGACTATATTTTTTATTTTTGTTGCAATTCTTTATTTCTAAACTATACATGTTATATTTTTTTAAACTCTATTTGAAACATAGTACGCTATTAGCATGCTATAACTTGTATAGCATATGGAGGAGGCAGCCGCTATTTCTTATAGCACGCTATTTTTCTACCTTGATAGCAACGCTTCCAAGAAGTTTTTTTTTCGAGAGTACGCTTCCAAGAAGTTGACGAAGCACTAAGCATTGCCGTTGACAGGTCCAACCACTGAAGGTTTGATCATGCGTTTTCAATCTCGAGTAGAGGTTGAAGCATAGGCAACACCTTCAACAAGAAAGCAAAACAAAATCATCATTAATGTAGAGTATAACCAGTGAAGGCCACACTAACTTTGTGCCACCGAGACTAGTTGAGCTAGTGCCATTATATCACCCAACATTGAGAAGCCACTGGAGACCATTCGACAACGAAAGGTCTCAAAGTCCACGAGTTGGTTTGTCAAAGATATGGGGACTCTAGTCTCCAAGTAACTGTTGCTGTGCCAATTGCCAACGCACGATCAGGCTCATGCCGGGTAAGTAACGATAACGTTAGCAGAACCTAGCAAGAATAACTGGATTGTCCTAGTGTCGGAATAGCAATTAGCGCTGACCAGCACATGCACTGTGATCAGGATTTGTTTTTTTCGACGTTGGCTCTCGCTTGAAAACATTGTGGATTCTCCACATCATATCTTTCTACTGGAAGGTTAAGAAACACGACGGTCACGATTACAGGGGGTACGAAGAAAACCCTTGCTCTCGCTCAAGGTGAGCTCATGGGCTTTGGAGCATCAGAACATATTCTAGTCACGGAACGCATCAACAATAGAAGAGTACACAAAAATGTTTGTTCCTCGAGACAAAGATTAAGTGGGAACCGGAGTCAGATGTGGAAGGAGAGCAGCTCAACATTATGGAAAGACAGTTCCACCAGGTTAAATGGACATTTCAAATTGTTCCCCGTAACTATCTAGCAGCTACGAACTTATCAAGTAGGGAGTGGTCGACGAGGTGCTTAGGAAGCCACACATCAAGATGAAGGGGATTAGATTAAAAGTAATCATTGATTGCCAAGTATATGTCTATCAACGTAATCACTCAGCATGTCTCCACGAGTTGACTGAGAAAATCTATCTAAGAGTTTCATAATCTTTTTATCTTTCTTGTTTGAAACAAGGAAAAAAGACAGGTGGTCCAGGTTACATGGTTTTTTTCCTCGATCGGCAACACTGGAACCACAATCACTGTAAAGTGTGAACCACTGCCATTGGCTGACGGCTTAACTAATTCACCCGTTGTCGTAGGTGATTTAATGGTCTACACAGACACACATGCGTGGTAGAACTTGAAAGGATCTCCTAGCACGAGAAAGGAAACACCAACCAGATCGGCCACATTCATCGGCAGGTGCATGCCAATGCATAGGTGAATTATTCAGTCCTGCTATGCAACCACTCCAAATGCCTCATATTCCCATATCTTCAGATATGTGTTCGGTTGTCTACATCTGTAGTTCTAGGCTCTAGCAATGTAGTGATACTAACATACTGAAAGGAAGTGAAAGAACAGATGGTGTGGTACTGTGGTATATATAGGAGTATATGTAATGATAAATCATTATGTACAGAAAAGGAAGTCGGTGATGTATTTATTTTGTTTAAGAGTTAATAGCGTGTGGGTTTGTAAACCAGAGAATCAATCAAAGAAAAGAAAAGGAGCCACAAATTAAGCACTCTCATCAGTTGTGTAATTTCATATACACTGTCCCACTTCTTTTGTGTCTTCCCTACAAGCCTACAACACGCCTCTAAATTTGTTGAACACTCATTTTTGTGTGTAAACGGAAAACCATTACCTCAAAACTACCTGATCTAACCAAGGGTTCAAAGCAAATATCAATGAAACACAACTGCCGGTGCAACGCAAGATTTCATTTGGTTCTGTTTAAACAGTTCTCTAGACACGTATTCTACTAGTTATCCTCATTTGCTAGCAGCTAAACGATGGAGTACTACAATGCAAGATATTTTCACTTGCTTCGGCTTAAACATGGAAAGTGGGAGTCCTAGATGGAGCAATGCTGCTTGTGTTGTAGAGTTACTATTGTGCTTCCATATTAACTTGGAGGTGCCCGAATATACTCCAGATTTCATTCCTGGATGTAGTAGCTTCTGTGAAATGGGAGGGAAAGTGCAAAACATATCCATCCCACGATTTAATTATTTGTGCTGCAACTTGTATAGATTTTTTTAATCTGGTTCATCAATTTTTCAGCGAGAATAAAAACATTGTCTTGATTTGATAGTACTGAAAGAAGAAAAAGAAGTTTCCAAATTAAGAATCAACCATGAAGACAATCAATACACATCAAGTGCATGTGCATACTGTTTTTTAATTCAAGTGCTTTGTATATTATTAATAGGTAAGATTACATTCACTCTGCATCACCAGTTCACAGTAGCTGGTACAGGGTCCAGCAAAAAACAGTTGTCGGCGATGCCTCCCTGGCACAATAATTACCAGCAAAATTTTGCTTCCCAAGTGCATGAACAACGTCGAAGGTAACAAAGACCTTACTAAGATCTTCAACCCGAATGATCTGGGTGATTCCGCATGTTGATTGTCTCAATCGCTCCACAAGTTTGAAAGAATCTGTGAGTTAGTCTTGACAATCATACATTCTCGAACAGGTTGTGCCTTAGTATGTAAGGAAGACAGACAAACATTGACACCATCAAGATCTCTTGCTCCCAAAGCCCTGTCAATCTGCCATCATGGTTCCCGGACAACTGCTCCTGTAGAGACCTAGTTTGCCATAATGCCGAAGGCGACCTCACGAGAGAGCTTCAACCACCTGGCAATTTGCAAATGTAAATAAGGTTGTATCCCTCTCCTCGCCATCTTCAGGTCAAGAGTAATGTCCGTGGCCAATTTACACGCTCAAACTCCAGCGCATACTCGGAACAAAGTTAATAAGCATATACGACTCCGTCCATCTCCACACATAACTAATTTCCTGATGTCTACCGTGCCTAACGCTAACAGTACATGTGTTTGTTTCTTTGTGACATGTATATTGCTAGCTCCCTCACACCGTATGGAAACAGACCTGGCATGGACATATAGTGCTGTAAATGGAATTGCTACTGAGCAAGACACAGCCGAGGGCCGATCAGTCACTTTAATTGCTTTGACACGATAGTCACGGTACCGTGTGCTTCTTGCAAGAGACTAGTGCATGTGGAGAAGATCTTTTTTGTGTACAATACAGTACTATAACAATCACTACAATATCTAAGCTCCCAAGGATTGGTGGCCTGTGGTTCATCCACTATATGGTCCCACAAATCAGTGACACAATTTGTTGGTTTCCTTTTGGTTGCTGCGCGCGTTCGTTCACTGCACGTGGGGCTGGTGTGTGTGGTCCCACTTGTTGGCGTCTCTACGTGTGTGTGTGTACGTAGGCTTTCTGTATCATTTTCTCCGGCCGCTAGGGACGTCGGCATGCGGCGCAATTCCTTGTGCCTGTGGTCCTTTGGTCGGTTCGTTTGTTCCTCTGGAACGCCGCATGTCCCCCGCGTGTCCACGCTCGTTTGGTTGTTGTAGGCTTGTAGCGCTGTCTCTTTCCTGTCTTTTTGTTTCTCCCATTTGCGACGGCGTGTCGGCAGTTGATGGATTTGGCTCTCGCTGGTGCGTCCCTGCGCCGAGCTCCTCGCCGGCGGCTAGCGCTGCTCCGGCCGTTGGTCTAGGATTTCGGTTTTATTTTCCCATTTGTGCTCTTCCGGCCGGACAAATCGTGGAGGTTCCATCGCCCAGGCAATAGATCTGGTCAGGTTGGTCAGTTGAGTAGCAGTCCTCCAATCCAAAATCCCAAGCGAGCCGAGCTAGGGTTCCTCCACCCTGCGCCGCTGCCTCCAGACGTGGCGAGCCGAGCTAGGGTTCCTTCTCCTTGCCGCCGCTGCCTCCGACCGTGGTGAGCGACGTCCCTCCGGTCCCCGCTGCCGGACCGCCGTCTTCACCAGGACATCGACGCCGTGGTGCACGGGGGCCTCCAGTGCGCCCGTACGGGCGACGACACCTCCTACTACCGAGGAGAAGAAGGGGCTGGGCGCCCTCGACACTGCAGTGCAGAGACACTCCAAATAGGAAACGAGAAAAGAGAGACTGCTAGGGTTTGATCCTTCCGCTGCCGCTGGGAAGCCGCCGCCGGCGGGCTTTGCTGCCCCTCTCGACTATGCTCAGCATCTTCGTCGATCTTTTCTCGCCATCAACGATTTGTCGCCCCCATCCGTTCATGTGCTGCCTCCGTACCACCGCCGTGTCCGCCTCTATACCATTGCCGTCGGCCACTACATCTTCTCTAAGAAGCGACACAAACTGTACCAGCCTCCTCACTCGCCCCTGCCCCGTTCGGCCATCTCTCATCCTCCCTGACGAATCGGCCGCCGCCACCACCACATGAGGAACGAGCCCGGATCTCCTCCACTGACAACAGCAATCTCGTGTGTCACCAATTCCTCTCCTGCAAGCTGGTGAGGCCATCTCCTTACTCCTTTTCCTATTTTTTATATCAATGTCTATCTTCTTAGTCAAGTTTCACATCGGATCTGTTTTTGTATGATTGGAGATGTCTGGTGTACTATTGGTCTTTTGTTCTGCAGATGATTGTGCGAGTGTGATATGATGTAGAGATTGAGTCCACCTACTGTATATATATTTTTGGTTTAGATATGATTGAGCAATATTTAGCCGCTGTCATGCAAGCCAGTGCTTGTTCATTATAAAAAAAATCACATGATTTTAGCAGCAGCCACTGCATAGTTCCTTTTTCTGTAGAGTTGATTATTTGATATATTGTGTCCATATTTTGGCTTTGCGATCACATTCTTGTGAGTTGTGACATGCGGTAGTTTGAGGAAACTCCACTGGCCCTTTTTTCCAATAGTTGCAAGGTTGCCAACAGTCATAGCAGAATTAGGATTTTCTAAAAATCCCTTGTTGTATCACATTTAATTTAAGGTTTGTTTCTAAAAATCCCTTGATTTATCACATTAAATTTAAGGTTAGTCCTAACTGAAAATTACTCATTTTGTTTAATATTTTCATTTCCCCCTCTCAAGTTATAACTGTGTTGTGCTATATTTGCAGGACCTGCTCCTTTACTGCCTTGGTAGATGCATTACTTGCTGATTTACGGGTACATTTTTATGCCCATATATGTACCCAGTATGACGATATGATAATCAACGTTCTGATGCCTGAGAGCTTGTGCCTTATGAAATTGGGTCATCATGAAGCTATTGTTAGAGATCATGCACACAAGTGGAATGATTATTTTCTTTTGCTTTGAATTTCATCACGTTGGCGCTTGAACTGGTTATCTGAATTCTGAAGGTATGATCGCTTACTCTAAATCTCACACATATAGTTGTTTCTTCCGATTTTTTTCTGGGACATATCCATCTGATTCATAATTTTCTTAACCATTATTTGGTTTACACAACATAGCCACATGACGTATCAAGTTATAGTCGATTGAAACACTAGATAGTTTTTCTCAACCATGCATACCTCTCAATGTTAAAAGAATCATATATTCATATACTGCATTGAAGGTTCCATCTAAAGCGTCATTTGTTGATTCCTCAATTTTAATAAATAGATTCAAAATGTTTATTATTTCAAGTTTCTTCATCTGCATGAGCAGATTGCGCACACGTGACCCTTTGTTTAACTGAACTATTTTCACTCATTGGATCGTTCATCCATTTTATTAACCATTCAACCTGGATTACAATATTATCATTTGATACTATTACACATCAGCATCTTATATGATGACATGATCAGCACCATCAAGATATGATGTTGGAGAGCTTTTTTGGGGTATACTCTGGTACTGTGTCTTCTTGACAGTCGCATTGTCTTTATTTATTTTGCGACCGGCTCCAAGCTACTTCCATTCGTCCTTTTGTGCCCTCACCTCTCCTCATGGACAACATTGTTTTCATTTCTTTCACCCCTTATTTCAGTCAGCTGTGCCTATCGTGTTTGGTTTCGTGATCGTACCAGTTGTCAAGCTTAGAGTTGTTCTTGATCGCTTCCCTATATGTGTTGCAGATGTCGGTGTTGTTTCCTGGATTTTTTTGGTGGGTCGTTGGTGGTTAATCTTCTCCTTTGAGTATTTTGTTTCCATATCCACGTTGTTGATTGGCCTTAAGATGCAAGTTGCGTAGGTGATTTCATGGTCGTCGTGGGCATAATGGTATTGCCATTCTATCTTCCTGTGTTGATATGATTTCAAGTTCCATTTTTAGTTTATTTTGGAATTATTTAGTTGTATGATTCATTGGCTGCATCACAACTTCAGTTCAGGGGCATGTTAAAGAGGTAATAACTGAAATCCAGTACAGTTTCTATTGGACTTCAGTAATCGTTAAGTTGTGATTGTTTTACCGAGATTCATTGAGTTAACTTTGTATACTAGATGTTGTACCTCTGCAGCTCAAAATCTGTGTGAAGTTCTTCTCGATCATTTTTTTAAACCAAATGGTGTAGAGATGACAGATCTCAAGTTGTGAAATGAAGTATTGGCGACTTGAAGAAATTACATGAATCTGCTGCTACGTTATTTGCATTGACTTATCCTGTTAGGTATCATGGAGCATAAGGTTTTGCACTGTAAGGAGCACGTTTGGTCTGACATCAGCTATATTAAAGATGAAAATTTGAACTGCACAATTAGCTATTTTTTATCTCTTAGAATAACGTGTACCCACTTTTCCCCTTTTTTCGCCATCTGTATACCGATAGTATCAATTCTGCTGATTCGTAAGGGCATATACATTATTTTGTTTCCCAGATAGCATATCAAATATACTGCCACCGTTCATTTGTTTAACTATATGTTGAGAAATTAACTAGAAACAAAGATATCCATTCAGCCGTGGGTATCCTAGCTCTACCATGTGCGCTAAGCTGCAGATGGTGGTTGGACACTTGTTGTGCGTGATTTGTTCATAAATAGGTATGTATGTTTTGAATATTCGTGCTTTTAGTCCAGGTTCTACTATAATGTTGAAATGACATGAGAATTGACTATGCAAGTGGCGAATTCTTTAGTTATACGACTACGTATGAAATTAATAAGGTCTTGATGGTAATTCCATCCATGTGGCCCAGCAAATGCGCTGATGCGTGGGTTCACATCTCCATCAAGTTGTTTGCTAAAGGGAGATGCTCACTTAACTAAGAATTAATTGAACTGGCACATGGTCTAGCACAACTTAACTGAATTTGATAAGCATGTATTTAATTTCGTACAAGAAGGTCATAAGCATCATTGATGTCGTACCAAATGTTTAGTTTTGTGTCTTTCAGCAGTGACACATGTTGCAAATAATTCATCTAATACTTCTGTTTGGAATAGATAAAAGATTCTTATGTTGAGAGGCCGTTATATATAAATAACTTATGCTAAAAAGTATTTTGTAATAAAATACGTTATAAAACAGCAACTCTCATCTTAAAAATTTATAGTAATGATTTTTTGCGAGTGTAGATCATGTGTTCCATTTCCTATTGACTGTACTGAAAGAGTACTTTGCTCTTTTAGACTTTGTCTCTAGCGGTGGCTCACCATTTAGTGATAATCTTATGGCCTTCCAAGGTGTAACCTACTATGCTTTACTATTTACACTATTTAGTGAAGCATTGATCGAGGTTGATTGAGTACTGCATTTCATTGCTACATAAATAAATTTACTTGCATAGGTTAGACCATGCTATAACTAATTATGTCTTCTTTAGCTTTAGTCTATGTATGAAAACCCAAATACATTGGTAGTTTCAGTAAGACAATAAACTTCTTTGTAGTGGTTACCAATAGAATGCATGCTCCTTCAGTTGAAGCTAAATGTACTTGTGTATCTGGAGCATGGGTTGCTACAGTCCCATGAGTGTTGTGTAAGCAATAACACAATTATCAAAGTCAATTGAGATGTCCTCCTGTTTCTATTTCATATTGATCAGACGAGTTTACATTTTCCTACGGACTGGTGATCCCTGATGTATGTGATTTCCTTTTCAACATTCTAGATGGTATCCATTACTTTTCCACTTATTGCAATTGGACGGTTATCATTGTTACAAAAATTGTAGGCTGGTCTATTTACTTCATGTGATCTATTGTACTAGGGTGGTGAAACATTAGGATAGGACAAAAGGCATGTATGGATCATTCTGTAGTTGGAAACTTGCAGGAGGATGACCCTGGTTTCAGCAGCCTATGATTGTAAATGCCAATACACATCTTGGATGTTCCACTCTTCCTATGGGATTGTACTGCATTAAGTTATTGAGGCAATTTCGACGATAGTAGTTTAGGACATACAGGAGACCACTGAAGAGATGTCATGCAACATCTGTTTGCCTTGAGATGAGTGAAGCATGCCCTGATGATCGCACTTCAAATTGAGGTCTAGGTAAATTATTATTTTCATTACTTTGCCGGCTACATGGTTTTCCTGTGTAGTCATTATTCCTTGTTTTAGAAAGGGTGGGGTGTACTCTGAATTGTTTTCTAGACCAAGGTTCCATTAAGCGCTAGACGTTGATTGAGCGTTTTGCCTCCGCTTTTCCCTTTTCTGAAGGATTAAAGCTCTAAGCGCACCTTTAAGCACATTTGTTCGCTAAGTGTTTTGCCTCCGCTTAGTGCCTAAGCAAGCTTAAGCGTGTGGGCGCGCTTTTTATAACCTTGTTGTAGACAAAAGAAAACCTATTTAGATCATTTCGTGCCTTGAGATGATTTATGCCTTGGAACGGACATCTTCCATGCTTCTTTGTTAGTAGTGGAGGAACAGTTGTGCGTGCTGCTTGCTTATAGTTATTTCTGGCAAAAGGCATCCATGTAGAATCAGAAGTATTATAGTTGGGAGATTTGTTTTTGTGCTCATGTCTTCTGTAATGCGAATATATAACATATACATGTCTTAGTTTTTTGAACTGTATACATGACTTAGTTTTTTGAAGATATAACATCAGTTATTCTTTCCAGGCCCTTGAAATGCAATAGGTGGTTTGAAGCCGAAATACTTAGCTACAGTTGAAGATTTCCCTCAAAACTGTATCGGCTGACCCTCCATCATTCAGTCAACGCCCAGAGCTAATACATAATGGGAATCTACACAACCAGTGGCTGCAAATCCTGTTATTTATGAAGCCTTAATACTTTGATAGTACACGTGCTTCTTCCTTTAATTTAGGAGATATTTTGTTTTACCATCGAGATATCACTAGAATATATTCAATTTTGCGACTTCTATAATTTTTATTGCAAGTATGACTTCTGTAGTGCTGGCTCACAGTCAGAATTGGTCAATATGATGAGTTCATACATATCATTTTCTCCTATCGATTGTCTATTTTGATTACTTTCACTCCAAAAGTGAGCTGCGTGCTTAGAAGTGTTACACTAACTAAGTCGATTTGTATGGCAAGAGTCAGTAAATTAGAGATCAAGCGATATAGTATCCGTGTGCATTGTTTATATCTAAAACCATTCAGCCTAGGTTGTTGCTAATCTATAGTGAATCTTAACTTGCTACCTTCATCACTTATTGCTTAGTTGCTTGTTCTTGCCTAACACTTCAAACAATAGCATCCATTTCGTGATGTAAAAGACGCCTTGTGTGGACGAGCCTTGCTATGTAATTAAATGGAGTGAATAATATTATTAGTCAGGTAAAGAACCTTATATGCTTCTCATTATTCCATTCAATAAAAGAAGTGTTCATTTTTAGTCAGCTATAGCAAAGTGGGCGTAGCAAAGCGCGCCGTTTCCTTCTAGTAATATTTACATGTGCACGAATAGTGCTATGAAATGGAAACAAACTGCACTGGAATCAATAGTCGGTTGGAGGAAGTAACCACTGGGATAATATGCAACTGAAAACCGACTTCAATCTATGTCGGTTGCTTAAAAAAAACATATTCTAGAATATTGCACATAACTCCAAATACTTACCCACTCCATTTCTTAGAGTAAGGCGTAGATTGTTTTTTCAAAAGTCAAACAAGGTGAACTTAATTTGACCAAGTTTTTAGAAAAAAAAATCATTATATATATTGCACAATATTGATATCATATGAAAATATGTTTTATAATACATCTAACGGTATTAATTGGGTATTGTAGAGATTAATAGGTTTTTCTTCATTTTAAGAAAATATAGGCATTACTTTCATGAACGGAGGGGGTAATAAGGATACCTTACCCCATGCCGGATCCAAACGCGTACTCTTGGTGCTACCCAAACTCTATGCCTCCTTGTGCAACTGTCAACCCACTTGCTCACACTTTTGGCTGTTGCACTGTTTGAGGTGATAGCGGACAAGAGTTCGGCCAACCTAAAGGAGGTGCCCAATGCACCCCCCCCCCCCCCCCCCCCCCCCCCCCCCCCCCGCCGTAGTGCCACAACCATTACATTTGTTCAAAAAAGCTATGTTTGACACACTTCACATGTTTTTGGACTTTCGATCCGATGGTTCCTTTCCATAGTGATTGCAGTTCTTTGCACCCTAGATAGGTGCATTATTTGACCCACCATTGTTTTTATCCTTTTTACTATATCCATAACAATCACGCTACATGAGCACGTGGATAAGTTTAAGTTCAATGAGCCATGTACTGCCGTTCCCTGCCACGCCGCATATATCCATCCAATTTGTTAGAGACCATCGTCGGTGAAAGTGATGAATGTCTGACGCCCGCGCCGGGAAATGCTTCTTTGGTGAGTTACTCACATACACGCCGGATTTCACAACACGCATATATTTGGGTGGGTGAGTTGGAGCTGCGTGAGTGTAGCTACAACACGTCACGAGCCGTTGGTAACCTTGCAAGCTGGTATTTAGGGATGCTTATGAATTGGTAGTGTTGCACATGGGCCTCCTATAATGAATATTGTATGTACATGTCTATAACATCCCGAGATCTACACAAAGTGAGGGAAATCCTGGGGTACGTGAAGCCGAGTATAATGTGACCCTTGATGTATGTAGATGTGTCAATAAAGAGAACACGTGAGTGCTCTTTGATTGAGCACTTGGAATTGCGGTTTTGTAACTCAACAGACATGAAATCAGCACATTTCTAACAATTAAAACTCCATTCCGTAGATATCAACAACAAAAAATTCATATATATTGTAGATTCCAAGGTTCATTTTAACGCTAGACATAATCTGACATTGAAACACAATAGAACACATAGTATTTGAGTATGATAACACAGAGTTCATACACATAGCTTGGAAGCTGCAACATGGAATAGTTAATTGTACACTAGTTAAGTTAAATGCGCTAAACATTGCCATTTTGAAGGGGAGTCACACTTCATTTAACCATTCAGAGATACTCCCATAAATAGCTTCACCAATGACTCGTATAAAGATCAGCCTCATTATCAACGGACATCTCTTCGGACATCCCTTCATCGAATCTTCCCCTTCTGGTATTAGCAATTGTGTAGGGTATCATTGTTGCCATACCATAACTAAAAGCACACAGTGTTATAATAGAACTCAGAGGAACATACTCAGTAACATGAGGCAGCTTATCCAAAACGGAATCCCTGCAACATTAATCCTGGACATTAGATAACTATCTAAACAGCTAGAAACATGAAAAGAATAAATAAAATTATAAAAAAATAACCGGGGAAGTAATTCCTCCACAACTGCATTGCATGCACCACCGAAAAAACATCAATAATACCATAACCTAAGTGGTTGTTGCTTCAGTATATCAATACGTAAATACGTACAACCATACAATATCTTGCAGGTGCCAATTTGAACTCTTACATAGTTTTCTAAGAAATTTTACTATACAGTGAAAAATTATTAGGGCTACACTGTCACATCACAAAAGGAAGGAGATAGTAAAAGTAGGATTCAACCATGTATTCTAAGAACAATAGTTATTTTATGGAGTTAGACCAATCTATTTGTAGTTGCTACGTGGTTATCCCACGATCCCTAAATCAGAACTCTGTCTAAAACCATCGTGAAAATCAATTTACCTATCATGAAAACCTCTACGAAGCATTTACAAATCTTATTTGAACCATCCCTAACACATGCATTGTTTTGGGCTTTTAGTTGTTGCAGACTACAAAGGACTACGAGTTTCTTTTAATCATCTGCGTAACTCCCTAGAATACTGTGAATTATTTAAAAAAGATGAAGAACATTTACTATGATTGCCTAGTGAAAATAAAGTTAGCTTGATGTCATAAAAGATAGCAACCTATAATCCTATATATCTGTTGGGCGGAACGAACACCGCTTCGTACAGCCTAACAATCCAAGTACCTTAGGATTGCAATTGGGCCTGCTTCCCTTTTCACCGCAATTCGCTCAAGGGGATATTTTCCGAGCTGTAGACACAAAGGGAATAGGGATACGCCGAAACCCTACTACACAAACATATCATCCATGTTTCATGTAATCGTCAACGCACGAAACCCTAGCGCTAAATTCTCCATCTTGCAATTACCTTGTATCTCATGTCCAAGATTCTGATCACTATCGTTTATGTTGTGCTCTAGACATAACGTTTTGCTAATCTGACATCACCAATGGCACAAAATCATCCAAGGAAGGTGACTGACGAAAGTACGAAACCCTAGAGCAAAATCATCCATTGACTGTGGCGGCGAACGGTTAACAGCGGATTAACCAACCGAGCATGGGGCTAACCTTGCCGTTGGAGAGGTAGCGCTTGCCAATGTGGCCCGCCGCTGGGTGCCGTCGGGAGACAGCTCCGGGCCGGCCCCCGCCGGAAGAAGTGTCTTCGAGTCGTGGTGGCGTCCACGGGCAACCCTCGCCAATGCCGAACACACCATCGCCATCGCCATAGCCTTCTCGGCCGATGCCTCCTGCTCTAGAGATCTCCGGAAAATGCAACACCACAACTAACATGATATTCACATACTATCCACACCCTTCATTTCATCAAGATTCGTGCAACAAATTCATCAACGAATCTTCAAATGTCAACGCATTATCAATAATTGATGGATTTATGTAACATGAATTTTAGATTCATGTACTAACATGAATTTTCTGTGCATGCATTGAAAAAAAAATTAAAACACGCGTTAACATATTTTTTAGTTTTTTTTACACATAAAATAGTAGGAATAATATGGTTCGTGGGATGCATAATCAACGGTCATGATAGTATGTGGAGATCCTATTAGTTGTGGAAAAATCGCGTTGGAGATCTCCTCGCCCCGCACCTCGTTAGGTTTTCCCTCTTTCTTTTCTTTATCTTTTTCTCGTAACTCCACTTTGTTTTATATGATCTCGTAACCACTCGAGGATAGAGGCAGTGCCGTGCGGGCTAAACTGAGTTCAGCCCGTTTGTGATGGGCTTGGCCCTTTTCCCCTCCTCACATGACGAGTATTTTTTTTAAGTGGAAATATCGCTGGCTACTGCCTACAGTAACCGACTCGTCGTGTTTTGTAGACAGGCTGGTTCCAAGCTATATTTCTCTTCGTTTCGTGAGTCTCAACTATTGGTTAAGGTTTTCCATGTGTGAGGTGCGCCGCATGCATATATGCATGCAATTAGAAGTACCGAGTACAAAAAATCACATTGCTCCTAAAGTGTGTGATGAAACTATAAACATTGCTCCTAAAGTGTGCGGCGACCCCAGCTCCAGCCGTTGCTTCGTCGCGTAAGGGCAAGAAGGCGTCGGCAGCTGAGTCGGCTCTCCTCAAGGCGTTGGGCATCACTCAACCAAGCCTGGAGGTAGACGACAGCGCCATCCAGGAGTTCCGGGTGTTGTTTGATTCGCCAGTCCGGGACCAGCACCTTCGCGCCATGGCGGCCATCTTCGGGAAGACGATGCCGATCGATCTGACGGGTGCGGCAGGTGTTGCGGCGCTCGCTGTGCAGTGAGCCGTCGTGTGCGTGGTGTTGGTGTCTTGTGGTTTTTAATGGATTGCAATCCAGAGGTGCTTAGCCTTAACGTGAGAGGCCTTAATGATCACGTGAGGAGAGACGCGCTAAACGAATTCGTTAGATCGCTGAAAGTTAATCTAGTGTGCATTCAGGAGACGAAGCTGGCGGTGATCGACAGCTTTACGGTGATGCAATGCCTGGGTCCTTCCTTTGATGGCTATGCGTTCCTCCCAGCGCAGGAGACCCGTGGTGGTGTGCTGGTGGCATGGGATACATCTGTGCTGAATTTGACACGGGTGTCCGTGGATTCATACTCGCTTAATGCAGAAGTGCACACGGTGAACAATGTGGTGTGGTGGCTTACTGTGGTGTATGGGCCGCAGCGCACGGAGGAGAAACTTCAATTCTTGCTTGAGTTGAAGGAGCGCAGAACGCTGTGCCCCGGGCCGTGGCTAATCATTGGTGATTTCAACATGATTCTCAATGCCTCGGAGAAAAACAACCTGAATTTGGACAGAACTATGATGAGGAAGTTCAGAGAGTTCGTAAGCGAGCATGAGCTCAAAGACCTGTACATGCACGGGAGACTTTTCACTTGGAGTAACGGAAGAGAAGTGCCCACGATGACACGCATCGACAGAGCTCTGTGTCGATCGACTGGGACTTGGCGTACCCTGACGCGCTACTGCAGGCCTTGGCTTCCTCGTTTTCGGATCATGCGCCCTTGCATCTATCGCTCAATGCGGGATTTCGGCCGAAACAACGCTTTAAATTTGAGTTGATTTGGACGAAACTGCCCGGTTTTCTCGAGGCAGTTAGGGAAGCGTGGGTGTGTGATCCGGCAATCACGGACCCGTTCAAGCGCCTGGATGCTCTATTCAGAAACACGGCGGTGGCGCTGCAAGCTTGGGGGCAGAAATCGGTGGGTAACGTCAAATTGAAGATTGCGATCGCCAATATAATCATCCTTCGATTTGACGTCGCCCAGGAGAGGAGAAATTTGACAGAAGGCGAGCGCTGGTTGAGAAACACGCTGAAACTTGCTGTCTTGGGTCTCTCTTCGTTGGAGCGCACCATTGCAAGGCAAAGATCGAGATTGCGATGGCTGAAGGAGGGTGATGCCAACACCAAACTGTTCCACGCTGTCGCCAACGGGAGAAGGACAAAAATTTCATCGCGGCAGTGCAGCTTGGGGAGCGTATCTTCACAGTCAGAGCGACAAGCAGGAGGCTTTCTTTCAGGCCTACACAGAGTTGCTGGGCCGGACAAGCAGCAGGAGCCACACCCTGGATCTGAGTGAGTTGGGGCTGCAGCATCATGATTTGCAGGAGCTGGAGGTGTTGTTACGGAAGAAGAAGTGTGGAACGTGGTGCGGGAGATGCCGGCGATCGTGCACCATGGCCAGACGGCTTTGTGGGAGCATTTTTTCAGAAAGCTTGGGCAGTAATTCGGCTTGACATCTTGGCTGCGATCACCAAGCTAGCGACAGGAGATGGTAGGGGTTTTGGTAGGCTGAATAGATCTCTGGTTACTATGATCCCCAAGAAACCAGATGCTAGGGAAATTGGTGATTTTCGGCCTATAAGTTTGGTCCATAGTTTTGCTAAGCTCTTCTCGAAGCTTATGGCGAACAGATTGCGGAAAAGGCTAGGTGATTTGGTGAGTACAAACCAATCTGCGTTTGTACTTGGCAGGAGCTTGCATGACAATTTCATGCTCGTCAGGCAGGTGGCGAGGACAATTAATTCCAGAAGGAAAAAAGGTGTGTTTCTGAAACTCGATATCTCGAAGGCTTTTGACTCAGTTTCCTGGCCCTTTCTTCTGGAAGTTTTGCGAGCTCTGGGTTTTGGGGTACTCTGGCTGAAGTGGGTGTATGTGTTGTTGTCGTCGGCTAGCATGAAAATCTTGGTGAATGGAGAGCCGGGGAACAGAATCAGATTGGTCAAGGGGCTCCGGCAAGGTGATCCCACCTCGCCGCAACTCTTTGTTTTGATCATGGAAGTGCTCACACTGTTGGTTGTCCGAGCAGCGGATGCAGGGTTATTGGAGGATCTGCCAGGGTGTAGACAAGTTCAGAGGATCTCGGTGTTTGCCGATGATGTCGCACTGTTCGTCAGGCCACAAGTCCAGGATCTGGTGGCGGTTCGAGAAATTCTCCAAGTTTTTGGGGAGGTGTCAGGTCTGAAGGTTAATTACAACAAATCTTCTGCCATCACGATCAGAGGTGAAGCCCGTGAAAAGATGCTGGTTAGACACTTGTTGAGGTGTGAGCTCGGGTCCTTTCCTTGTAGGTATCTGGGCCTACAGCTTTCGACAAGGTCGCTAACTAGGGCGCAGTGGCAGCCCATGCTCGATATGGTGCTCAAATCCATTCCGGCTTGGCAACGAGGCTTATTGCAACGCTCGGGTAGGCTTACACTCATCAAGAGCGTAGTCACTGCAGACCAGTGCATCAGTTGATCATTGCGGAGGCGCCGGCTTGGCTGCTTGAAGAAGTTAACAAGTGGCTTAGGGGTTTTTTCTGGACTGCGAAAGATCGAGCGCAGGGTGGGCAATGTCTGGTAGCGTGGCAGAGGATCTGTAGGCCGACAGTTTATGGCGGACTGGGAGTGAAGGACTTGGAGAGACATGGTCTTGCCTTGCGTATGCGTTGGGAGTGGTTGCGGAGGACTGACATGGCTAGGCCGTGGCAAGGTCTGCAGCAGTTGAAGGATCAGGACGTGCTCACGGCCTTTGATACCTTCGTGTCGATTCAAACAGGTAATGGTGCGAGGACCCTCTTTTGGAAGGACAAGTGGATCAGAGGCTTGCGTGCTCAGGACATTGCTCCGTTGGAGGTGACTGCGGTGAGCGCGGTGTGTGCTAATAAAAGAACAGTGCAAGAAGCCTTGTTGGGGAATCGATGGATCAATGATATAAAGGAGCCCCTGAGTGCGGTTGGAGCAGTGCAGTGTGTGGAGCTTTTTGTCCAGATCAGTACGGTTTTCAGAGATGAAACAACACAAGATGAGTTCAGTTGGCCATGCTCTCGCACTGGTCAATACACAGCGAAAGCCACCTACAGAGCTCTCTGTCATGGACAGATAAGAATGGAAGGTGCAGAGTGTATCTGGAGGAGTTGGGCACCTCTGAAGTGCAAAATCTTTGCCTGGCTCGCGTTGCAATTCAGACTTTGGACATCAGATCGAAGGAGGAGGCACGGGCTGCAAACTGAAACGTCGGCCTGTTTTACCTGTCTGCAGGAGGAAGACACACTTAGCCATATTCTGGTTGGTTGTGTCTATGCGCGACAGGTATGGCTGGGATGTTTTCAGAGACTTGGGCTTGTGTTTGGCACACCTCAGGGTCATAACACGCTGCAAGATTGGTGGTTGGAGACGAGGAGCAGAGTTCAGCCACGGGACAGAAGGGGTTTCGACACGCTTACTATCCTTGTTGGCTGGAGGCTTTGGAAGCAACACAATGCTAGGGCTTTTGCCAATGTGTCCAAGCAATATGATGTACCAGGTCTCTCGACCAAGTGATTACGGAATGGGAACAATGGCGTGCGGCTGGCTTAGGAGGGAGTAGCACCTTTGCTAGAGTAGTCCACTAAGTAGCTCGGGTGTTGGTGTGTGTGAGTGACAGACGTTGGTCTTAGCGTACACTGTCATTTCTTGTAAGCAACATTCTCTCTTCTATACAAATAAGGTACGCAATTTGCGTACTCTCTAAAAAAAACTATAAACATTTTCAGCATCATGTTTCTTTTCATGATACCTTCAGAACAAAATTTCATATAACTATACCCTGATTAATGTTTTCTGAAAGCAACTTCTAGAACGGAAATCATGCTTATACTATAATCATGCTTTTCTCTCACAATGGCGAACAATGTGAGGAACTAAGGATGAGGAGCGACTTGTTTTTAATCCAAGTAATGGACAACTTGTTGGTTTTATGAGAGAAAATCATGCTCATTTACATAAGACCTACAAAACAAGATCTCATAATGGTATATCTGAATGAGTATTATCTAAAAATAAGTTTACAAACATGCTTTTCTCTCACTGACACAAACAAATGTGAGGATGGTGTGGACTTGTTTCTAACCCAACCAGTGACTAACTTGTTGGTTTTATGATAGAAAATCATGCTCCTTTCCATGGGACTTTCGAAACAACGTCACATAAGGATATGCTATGATGAATATTTTCTACAAGCAACTTCTGGGATGAAAAGCAAGTTCGTAAGGCAAACATGTTTTTTGTCATACACAGTAACAAATTTGAGTACAAGAAAATACATGTGTTTAGTCAAATTAATGGTATACTTGTCAGTTTTATGAGAGAAAATCTTACTTGTGCTGTGATGTTGTATATCGGCATACATAGTTGCTCTTCAATACTATCAACACATGCAATAAATTTCTTATACATGCAATTTAATGGTACGAATACAAATAAGTACTAGAAACTTAATTTTTCACCCCAGAAAAATCCATTTAACAATTTTTGTGAAAGAAAAGTATGTCTCTGCCGCTAAATTGACATTTGCAATACATGTAATGTCCAAAATTCTAGCACCTTAGGAGTACCATCACTTAGATGATACTTATACCAACCTTGTAGCCAATCCTAGCTATTGGAGTATATCTGAGTGGTTGATAGCGGTAGCTCTTAATGATATGGCAGTTTTTTTTGCGAAAAAAAATGATATGGCAGTCTTATATATAGCAAGCTAATGGCTATATTATTACTTTATTGGATTTTAAGCGAGCTGTAATAATTAATTTTCCAACCAGGTTAACCCCATTTACATTAATTTCTCAACGAAAATACAATATTCGTCATACAACCAGCAGAAATAAAAGAAAGAGAAGGGGGGCAGCAAACTGGGGCAGTAACAAGAAACCCACTAAGACTGCTCGGTCTCAAACAACCCTACGGGGCGAAAACCTGTTACCACCTTATACTCACTACGCTAAGAGTTTTTAACAAAGGAAACACTACAGGAGATAAAGATTTCCTCATGACTGCAAAGACCAACTACAGTTCAACCAAAACAACAAGAGGGCATTAAACCCAACTCCCAGCATGGATGCGGGATGATCTCAACTTTAGGATCTCAACCGCCAATGATCCTCAAGATGTTGGATGCCGACGTAGTCTGCCTGTTCTAAGAACTCCTCCTTGCAATCTCCATAGCCTTCTAGTTCTAGGCCAGCTGCTCCGCTCCATTCCGAATGAACTCCCTATCTCCGTTAACGTAGAGTCCTGCCCAGGCTTTTAGAAAGGAAAGCAGTCAACAAGAATGGTAACAAGAGACTTCATTTTATACTTTCCAAAAGTAACTTTGCTACGAGTGCTCCAAATGGCCCAACAAATCGAAGCCAACAAAATAGAATAGAATTTCTTGCCTCCCGGCCAATAAGCATAGACCCACGATATGCATTGCCAAATACTTCTTGGACAAGTACTAGTATCAAACACCTCTCCTACATACCCCCAGACCACTTTTACTGAAGCGCACCCAAACAAAAGATGATCTATGGATTCCCTCTGATCACAAAAGGAACAACTAGGATTCCGGGCCATTTTCCTTTTTTTCATATTATCCCTTGTCAAAACCTCGTTTTGCATGGTTTGCCACATGAATTTTTTTTTGAGAGGGAACTTGTCCTTCCAAATCCATTTATAATATGGACCCAGACAAAGGTTTCTCGGATAGCTATAATAATTAATGGTAGAAGTTATTTTTACAACCCGTGTTAATGAAAAATGACATTTTTGTTGAAACAATGAAGGCACTATATAATCGCCACATTATTTACTTAATTAAAATGATTAATTACTTTACTAACGTAATTAACTTTTACCAATTTAATCTTCCATTCCGCTGCAATCGAGACTATAAATTGCGCCGTATGAAAGTTGCAAAAGAGGCACACACTGGACATGCACAACACTCCCAACAATAGCTCCCAAAGAGAAGAAAAACTAGCAGCATGAACGCCATGGCTGTCCATAAGAGCGTTGATGTGGCGTTAAAACAATACGGAAGGACGGAAGATGTGGTCGGCTTAAGTCAATAGAGCAAAGACTCCAAAAATATGAAGGAGACCCCAAAACATCGAGCTATCATTGCCGACATGCTGCGAGCAACTTCGCTGCCATCGCCGTCATCGACATCACTCTTATACAGCGGATCAATTTTTCACAGATGGAAAGCCATTAGTGTGTTCTGTAACATCGAAGCTCAGGTGCCAGATTCATCCACAATTGGAGTCTCGAAGTGCTACGGGGAGCAAACGGGTTCAATGGTCATCAAAGCCTCCTCCAAGACGTTTTCCATCCGAGGAAAGAAAAGACGAGTTGTTTGACACAGGCAACAAAAAGACAAAAGAAAAGGGAGAGAGTTCGCATGTGCATGTCCACGTACATGGAGCGAGCCGGTAACCCGGTCGCGACTCATGTTGTGATCATGCGCGGCTCATCGACGTGCAGTTGATCAAATAAAGTGCAGCGTGTCCGGCCCGTAGCCAAGTTGTGTACTAATCGACGAATCATCAGACGACTTGGATGTCTAGACATCCTCAGCAACGTGTGCGCCGGAGGCCTAACATCAGCATCGCCCTCAAGCTCGTTCATGTTATTCATCAGAAAAATTATCCCAGCCGAGCACCAAGCTAAGATGCAGCAAAGAAAAAGGAAAATTTAGTTACGGCGCTCAGAGCTCTACGTCAACACCGCTCGCGCGTGGTTAGGAATCGCATCATTTTCTGATGATCCGCCAGAACGCTGCACCGGCAAAACGAGCAGGAGGACAACTCGACGCTTGAAGTCCGCCGGCCGGACAGTTATAGGTTTATTACCTAGTTGTGCGCGGCTCGGAAAGTACCAAGCGACTCAAGAAATAAGGAAAAGATTAAGGACCAAGTGCTACGTACTCAGGAGAATTAATGAAACTGCGCGTCCGCTGAGGCCAAAAAATAGCGTCGTGCTGAGAATTTTAATGGGCCAGATTGGCTCTCGCACGGATCAAGGCATCAGTACAAGAAGAAAAAAGGAAATGTATTTGCTAGCACGTCATGTAGTCAGATAGGGGTGTAAACGGATAGGATAATTTTCGCACCGAATCCGTCGCCGATTCCGTTTTAAAGAATCCATATCCGGTTCCGAAGAATTTGCCGGATAAGGATATCCGATTCCGAACTGAACACCCGGATACGGTATAGGATATGGTATGAAAAATAGCATCCGAATATGGATTATCCGAATATTAGTTAGGATTATCCAATGGTTATAATTCGAATAATCCGATTTTCTACCGAAATGTCTAAACTAATAGAGCACAATTTGTATTTAGTGAGTTGTGGAGCTCATTTGTTGAACAACGACTCCCTTGCATGGTCATTCTACATACTATGGAGTATAACTTTGTTAGATTATTATGTTGTTGAGATATTATTTTTGGTTATGTGGCTTGATGATATACTTTGCGCATACCGATCCGACTAATTTTCTTTCCGCCCCAAATCCGTTCCGTTTCCGTTCCGAATCCGTGATTATATCTATCCGCCCCCGAATCCGCAACCGTTCATTATTCCATCCGATCCGAATCCGAGAAAAAAATATGGTAAAGGATATGGTAGAACCAAATTCCGATCCGATCCATTTACACCCCTAAAGTCAGCAGAGCCAGAGTCTGTGGATCACTACAAATAAATACAAGGGAAAAAAGGCCAACAAGCCTGGCATTAGTACCGATGCATGCAAAGATTGGTTTAAATCATTAAAGAATTACGTTCCAGTTAGTACTCCTATGAGTCGCACAATGGATCGAAGACTAGTCATAATGGAAATAACTTAGCTAGTAACATCACACATTTCAAGACAAGTTTGCTTATGTGGCATGTAGTTAATAAAGAGAGAGGTGTTTGTGGTAACATAGCTAGTTACCGTAACATCACATATTTCTAGACAAAATGAGTGTACAACATAATAAATGACGTCATGCATGACACCACACATAAGTTACTCCCCATTGTGAAGGTAGTAACATAGAGTAGTAACATGCATATGTTACTACTCTAAGTTACTCCCCATTATGACTAGTCGAAGAAGGGAATCAAGGAAGTAAAAAAGTGATCGAAATATTCAAGCAGCAAAAACTCGTTGCTGGAGCAAGTCCCAACAAGAAGGTTTTGATCCAATCGAAACTGTTACCTCTCCAGGTGAACATACATGCACAAGAGGGCAGCGACTCAAAACCGAGAAAGCAGCTCACATTAAAAAAGGAAAAAGACAGGGAGTGGTCAGCTCAATTTAGTGAGCGTGCGACTTAAAAAGAACAGCGCGCGACCTCATCAGCATGCGACTCAAAAGATCAGCGACTTTGATGACCAGCGCTACAACCGTTGATTTCTGCAATTGTCATTGTACGCTCCGACGACTCGCCATGGTCGGTTTCAAATACCATCGCGGTCTGTTTCGACTTTAACGAATCGATACTGCGGTACGCGGATCATACCACGTCGTCCACGCCTGGAGAAATAAAAACAAGCTAAGTTGCTATCATGCTCAAATTTTATAGCCTTTTGTTTTATCAGTTAATATTGAGTTTCACCTTCGAGTCAATCTCGGGGGCTGCTTATCTAGTTTATGCGGCTTATTATCAATATCACTAGGATTCAAAATATATCATGTCGCAGATTTTAAATTCAGATAATTTTGAATGCTTAAATTACATCCACTTCTTAAAGTAGGATTTTACAATCCACATTGGATTTATTAAATTAGAGTTCTTTATAGCTCACTATATCTATCAAAGTTGAGCTCTTTTTATAGCTTGTATGGTTTATTGCGAAATCAGCTTTTATTTACATCCGACAAATGGATTTCTTAATGTATCAAAGATCACCATCACATGTTCAAGCATTGATAATTGGGGACTCATTATATCAGCTCATGATTTATCATTATCAGCTCATGATTTATCATTATCATTTCATGATTCACCATTATATCATTTTGTGTGTCACCACCGACTCATTGTCATATCATTTCATAAGTCGCCTAGTTATTTACCTTCATATTATTTTATGAGTCGCATACATCTCATCATTACATCAATTTACGAGTCACTAACGAATTATCATCTTATCGATATTTGAGTTAAACAGATGACTCGTTGTATCAATTCGTGGGTCAAATCAGTGACCCGTGGTATCACATTTACAGCTAATCAGAACTGGTTATCATCAAAACTAATTAGAGCTCGTCACGGCTATTACAGCTGATTATATCAAAAGTCGACTGCCACCTACGCGCGGTCGCACATCAGGATTAGTGAAATAAAGCGGGCACCACCGGTTTCACGGGGGTTTATCATTTTGCCTCAATATGAGTTGCTGAGACTTTATTTTCACTAATCTCTGGGTTTCACGGGGGCTTTGCAGCTTTATGAGCTCGGCTTATTCTCGTGGAATCACTCTTTGTGGCCAATTAACCTGATTATACGGCCAAAGTACTATGCGGCCAAAGTACCTGTATGTGGCGTCAATCGAGTCTGATTGCCTATCATGGCCGTTCTCGACCCTGAACACACATTAGATCTGGGAAATACTGAGCCGCGCGAGTCCTACTTAACGGTAACAGAGATAATTCAGAATGACTAAAGTACCCGCATGTGGCGTCAATCGAGTCTGAATGCCTATCATGGACTTTCTCGACCCTGAACACAAATTAGACCTGGGAAATACTGAGTCGTACCGTATGCTATCATGCATCGTACAACATGCTATCATGCATTGTACAATATGCTATCATGCATCGTACAATTTGCTATTATGCAAAATATCATTTGCTATCATGCAGAATATCATTTGCTATTATGCAGATTACAATATGCTATCATGCAGGTTACAATTTGCTATCACGCAGAGTACTAACGTTTTATCATAATTATTACCAGCCGCCAAGGCTAACATATTATCATAAGTTATCATCATTGATTCCTTGGGGGCTTTGCCTTTTGATTTAACAGGAACCTATAACTCGGCCATATGAATTGACACGACAAGATTTTTTATGATTGAGATAATTATCTCCTGATATCGGCTGATAAAGCCACCATTATTTATTTATTTTCAGCCACATCAAGTGGAATTTTTAAGGATGATTCCTTAATTTATATCTAAAGTCTTGACTAGGATTATCTTTTTTTCTAGCGGCTCAACTAATACTTCACAGTTCGGAGGTTATAAGCAATTTCGCTCTACTCCAAATATCATTATATTGAAAGCAACATTTTTGCTCAAGTTGTTGCAGGATATGACATCAAGCAGGATGACAAAAGCATGCCTGCTTAATGCATGGGGGCTAGAACAATTAAGTTTTTGGCTAAATTAAGATATTTTTTAGTCCCGAACAGCATGATCAAGCATGCAACCCGGCCCTCGGGGACTACACATCCACCCACCGGCATCTGGTGGTCTCTACTAAATTGATATACCATGTTTATATGCAGATTTCATTTTTTGCAGCACATGAGAATATATATATCCATTTGCGAGTCAAATCAGCGACTCGGCAATTTTTAAATACAGGTTGTGGCTATATACCCTTGAGCCGTCATGATTTAACATGCGCTCAGATGGCTTGTCATGATAACTTGACAAATTATTATACTTTTGGCCAGCTTATTTATGCTTATGGCTTTTCTGCTTCGATGTCTATGGCTCGGCACTTTATACATATTTGGCTGATATATCTTGATGCTCATAAGTTATTATTCTTATGATTTCAGCTCAGTCTTACATCCAACAGGAAAAGGTGGTTTTCATCAGAAGCAATTCGGTTTTTCCCCGGCAACGGCGCCAGAAAACGTGTTGCTAGCGCTAAGTTGACGAGGGAATATCTCCCCGGCAACAGCACCAGAAACAATGCTTGTACGTCACACGTCAGTTGGGAACCCCAAGAGGAAGGTATGATGAGTGCAGCAGCAAGTTTTCCCTCAGTATGAAACCAAGGTTTAATCGAACCAGTAGGAAAACGAGGTTGCTTCGAAGGTGTTGGTGAAGGAGTGTAGTGCGGCGCAACACCAGGGATTCCGGTGCCAACGTGGAACCTGCACAACACAATCAAATTACTTTGCCCCAACTTAACAGTGAGGTTGTCAATCTCACCGGCTTGCTGAAAACAAAGGGTTAAACGTATCGAATGGAAGATGATGTTTGTTTGCATAAAACAGTAGAGAACAATGATTGCAGTAGATTGTATTTCAGATGTAAAAGAATGGACCGGGGTCCACAGTTCACTAGTGGTGTCTCTCCAATAAGATAACTAACATGCTGGGTAAACAAATTACAGCTGGGCAATTGACAATTGATAAGTGCATATAACATGCATGTGTGAGTTGTGTGTCTACTATGAGATTCATTTGGGCATTACGACAAAGTACATAGACCGCTATCCAGCATGCATCTATGCCTAAATAGTCCACTTTCCGGTTAACATCCGTACCCCTTCCAGTATTAAGTTGCAAGCAACAGACAATTGCATTAAGTAATGTGCGTAATGTAAACAATACATTCATCCTTGAATAAAGCATTGCTGTTTTACCCCTAGTGGCAACAACACATCTACAACCTTAGAACTTGCTGTCACTATCCCAGGTTAAATAGAGGTTGAACCCAACTATCATGCATAAATACCCCCTCTTGGAGTCACAAGTATTCACTTGGCCAAGGCTTCAACAAGTAACGGAGAGCATGCAAGATCACAAATGACATAGACATGATAATATAATATTCAGCTCCACATAGGTATCAATATAAGTCAGATCCCAGCAAACACAACATGTAGCATTACAATAAGATGATCTTGATCATGATAGGCAGCTCACAAGATCTAAACATGATGGCACAAGTGGAGAAGACAACCATCTAGCTACTGCTATGGACCCATAGTCCAAGGATGAACTACTCACGCATCACTCCGGAGGCGGGCATGGCGATGTAGAGCCCTCCGGTGATGATTCCCCTCTCCGGCAGGGTGCCGGGAAGAGCTTCAGAACCCCCCGAGTTAGGGTTGACGACGGCGGCGGCAGCGAATATGTTCTGGATGAAAGGCTCGGTGTTTTAGGGTTTTCACGTCTCGGGGAATAAATAGGCGAAGGGGCGATGTCGGCGGACCCCCGAGGGGCCCAAACCACCAGGCGGCGCGGTGGGCCCCTGCCGCGCGCCTGTGGTTTGGCCACCTCGTGGCTCTTCGTCTCTCCTTCGGACTCCGTGTACGTGTGGAAAAATAGGGACTTGGCCTTTTGTTTCGTGCAATTCCGAGAATATTTCCAGAAGTAACTTTCTGAAACCAAAAACAGCAGAAAACAGGGAACTGGCACTGTGGCATCTTGTTAATAGGTTAGTCCCAGAAAATGCATAAAAGTGATATGAAGTGTATATAAAACATGTAGCAAATGGTATAATATAAGCATGGAACAGCAGAAATTATGGATACGTTGGAGACGTATCAAGCATCCCCAAGCTTAGTTCTACTCGTCCTCGAGTAGGTAAAACGATAACAACAAATAATTTCTGAGGAGACATGCTTTCACACAATCTTGATCAATATATTGCAAGGCTCATGTCATGAATGAAGTGACTCAAAGCAATGGTCTATAGTTTGCTAACAAATAGATAAAGAGTAAACA
Source organism: Poa pratensis (assembly GCA_947311845.1). Taxonomy (NCBI): domain Eukaryota; kingdom Viridiplantae; phylum Streptophyta; class Magnoliopsida; order Poales; family Poaceae; genus Poa; species Poa pratensis. The sequence goes on from CAMZMU010000039.1 coordinate 18,675,517, forward strand.
ATGAATCATATAAGCAAAAACTTTTCATGAATAGTACTTTCAAGACAAGCATCAAAAAGTTTTGCATAAGAGGTAACTCATAAAGCAATAGATTCAAAGTAAAAGGCATTGAAGCAACACAAAGGATGATTAAGTTTCAGCATTTGCTTTCAACTTGTAACATGTATATCTCATGGATAGTTGTCAACATAAAGCAATATAACAAGTGCAATAAGTAAACATGTAAGAATCAATGCACACAAAGTTGACACAAGTGTTTGCTTCTAAGATAGAAAGGAGTAGGTAAACTGACTCAACATAAAGTAAAAGATAGGCCCTTCGCAGAGGGAAGCAGGGATTAAATCATGTGCTAGAGCTTTTTAAGTTTTCGAAAGCATATAGAGAGCACAAAATAAGTATTTGAGAGGTGTTTGTTGTTGTCAACGAATGGTAGTGGGCACTCTAACCCCCTTGTCAACCAGACTTTCAAGAGCGGCTCCCATGAAGGACGTTATCTCTACCAGCAAGGTAGATCATCCCTCTTCTCTTTTGTTTACACATGTATTTTAGTTTCTTTATAGATGACACTCCTCCCAACCTTTTGCTTACACAAGCCATGGCTAACCGAATCCTCGGGTGCCTTCCAACATTCACATACCATGGAGGAGTGTCTATTTGCAAATTAAGTTGCTTACTGATAAATCAGGGCAAAACATGTGAAGAGAATTATTAATGAAAGTTGTAATTAATTGGGGCTGGGCACCCCGTTGCCAGCTCTTTTTGCAAATTATTGGATAAGCGGATGTATATGCCACTAGTCCATTGGTGAAAGTCTGTCAGAAGTAAATGACAAGATTGAAAGATAAAACACCACATACTTCCTCATGAGCTATAAAACATTGACACAAATAAGGAGTAATAAAGTTTTGAATAGTTTAAAGGTAGCACATGAAATATTTACTTGGAATGGCAGGAAATACCACATAGTAGGTAGGTATGGTGGACACAAATGGCATGGGTTTTGGCTCAAGTTTTGGATGCACGAGAAGCATTCCCTCTCAGTACAGAGTTTAGGCTAGCAAGGTTGTTTGAAGCAAACACAAGTATAAACCGGTACAGCAAGAATCACATAAAAACATATTGCAAGTATTATAAGACTCTACACTGTCTTCCTTGTTGCTCAAACATTTTACCAGAAAATATCTAGACCTTAGAGAGAACAAATATGCATCCCAAGTCTCAACAAGCTCTACGGTAGTTCTCCACTACTAGGCTTTAACTACATGATGCAAGAGCTTAAACATGATCTACTTGAGAGCTCAAAACAATTGCAAAGCATCAAATCGAAACAAGACAATGATCTACAAGAATGCATATGTCTTTTCCAATACCAACTACTACATGTAGCATTTTCTTTCTTCCAAACAAACACCAATCAATTTATTTAAACATAAACTCTCCAAATGATAATATAATGCAGCAAGAGAGTATTTATAAACAAGTGCTAACAGCTCGAAGAGATGCATGAAAAACAGGAGCTAAAAGCACTGCAGTAGCTAGTTAAGAATACTCAACAAATATAAGTGAAGAACATGAGTATTCACATGAAAAAGCGGAGCGTGTCTCTCTCCCACACAAGGATTGCTAGGATCCGAATTTATTCAAACAAAAACAAAAATAAAAACACACAGACGCTCCAAGTAAAGCGCATAAGATGTGAAAGAATTAAAATATAGTTTCACTAGAGATGACCTGATAAGTTTGTTGATGAAGAAGGGGATGCCTTGGGCATCCCCAAGCTTAGACGCTTGAGTCTCTCTGAATATGGTTGGGATGAACCACGGGGGCATCCCCAAGCTTAGGCTTTTCACTCTTCTTGATCACATAATATCACCCTTCTCGCTTGATCCTTGAAAACTTCCTTCACACCAAACTCAAGACAGTTCTCATTAGAGGGTTAGTGCATAATCAAAAATTCTCATATTCTGTAATGATACAATCAATCCCAAAGCTTCTGGACATTAGCTACAGCCACCAATGCTTTGTGGAGCAAAGAAATCCACACAAACACAGTAAAAGAGCGAATGCAAAACAAAAGGCAGAATCTGTCAAAAACAGAACAGTCTGGAATGACGAATTTTTTCGAGGCACTTAAGTTGCTCAGATGGATCTGGCCTAAAATAATGAAAGTTGCGTACATATCTCAGGAATATGCGTGATTTTTTCAGAATTTTTTGAATTTTCTACAGGGAGATAAGCTCAAATCCGTGACAGCTAAAAATCTGTCACTGCGCAGAAATCCAAATCTTGCATCAACTTTCAATATAGAACTTTACTTGGCACAACATTGCGATAAAATAAAGATACAAAGGAGTTGCTACAGAAGTAACAAAACTCCTTGACTCAAAGAAAACAAAAATAACAGCAAATAAAAACGATGGGTTGTCTCCCATAAGCGCTTTTCTTTAACGCCTTTCAGCTAGGCGCAGAAAGTGAAAATCAAGTGTTGTCAAGTGGCAAATCATTCAAATCATCAAAAGCTTCTTCCAACACACAGCTTGTAACAATGGGTATCTTAGATGTTCCTGGAGGTGTTTCATTACCTTTAACCGTACTAAAAGTTTTATCAATTTTAAGCTCATAATGAGTCTTTGGTTTTGGCACTTTAGGAACATACATAAACTTTTGCTCTCTACCCACATAAACTTTCTCCTTTTTAGACTTAAGAGAAGTAAAGGTTGAACTTAAGGTTTCAATAGCTTCCTCTAACTCATCAATTCTATGATTTTGGGTGTCATGGATATTATTATCCTCAAGAACAGTGATTCTTTCATTGATGGTGGCTATTGATTCATTAGTCTTACCAATACAATCAAGAAAATTTGGAAAAAAATTCTCCATAGAGTCTAACTTATTTATAACATCCTCCAAGGTGATCTCAATTTTAATATCTTTAGTGGGTGGTGTTCCTACCAAACTTTCAATAATATTACAGGCTTCTAAAGCAGGAGTACCCAAGAAATTTCCACCTGTAAGAGTGTCTAGAACATACCTATACCAACTAGAGATACCAACATAAAAGTTCCTAAGGAGGATAGTGGTAGAGTGTTTCTTAGTACATCTATGATGAGCATCACTAATTCTATACCAAGCATCTTTCAAATTTTCACCTCCTAGTTGCCTAAAAGAACGAACTTCAACTTCAGGAGCATTCATTTTGAAAAACAAAATCAAACCGAATTAAACAAGTAACTAATTTTTTTGTGTTTTTGATAAAGAGAGCAAACAAGACTAAATAAAAATAAACTAAGCAAGACAAATAACAAAGTAAAGAGATTGGGTGTGAGAGACTCCCCTTGCAGAAGCAATTCGGTTTTCCCCGGCAACGGCGCCAGAAAACGTGTTGCTAGCGCTAAGTTGACGAGGGAATATCTCCCCGGCAACAGCACAGAAACAATGCTTGTACGTCACACGTCAGTTGGGAACCCCAAGAGGAAGGTATGATGAGTGCAGCAGCAAGTTTTCCCTCAGTATGAAACCAAGGTTTAATCGAACCAGTAGGAAAACGAGGTTGCTTCGAAGGTGTTGGTGAAGGAGTGTAGTGCGGCGCAACACCAGGGATTCCGGTGCCAACGTGGAACCTGCACAACACAATCAAATTACTTTGCCCCAACTTAACAGTGAGGTTGTCAATCTCACCGGCTTGCTGAAAACAAAGGGTTAAACGTATCGAATGGAAGATGATGTTTGTTTGCATAAAACAGTAGAGAACAATGATTGCAGTAGATTGTATTTCAGATGTAAAAGAATGGACCGGGGTCCACAGTTCACTAGTGGTGTCTCTCCAATAAGATAACTAACATGCTGGGTAAACAAATTACAGCTGGGCAATTGACAATTGATAAGTGCATATAACATGCATGTGTGAGTTGTGGTGTCTACTATGAGATTCATTTGGGCATTACGACAAAGTACATAGACCGCTATCCAGCATGCATCTATGCCTAAATAGTCCACTTTCCGGTTAACATCCGTACCCCTTCCAGTATTAAGTTGCAAGCAACAGACAATTGCATTAAGTAATGTGCGTAATGTAAACAATACATTCATCCTTGAATAAAGCATTGCTGTTTTACCCCTAGTGGCAACAACACATCTACAACCTTAGAACTTGCTGTCACTATCCCAGGTTAAATAGAGGTTGAACCCAACTATCATGCATAAATACCCCCTCTTGGAGTCACAAGTATTCACTTGGCCAAGGCTTCAACAAGTAACGGAGAGCATGCAAGATCACAAATGACATAGACATGATAATATAATATTCAGCTCCACATAGGTATCAATATAAGTCAGATCCCAGCAAACACAACATGTAGCATTACAATAAGATGATCTTGATCATGATAGGCAGCTCACAAGATCTAAACATGATGGCACAAGTGGAGAAGACAACCATCTAGCTACTGCTATGGACCCATAGTCCAAGGATGAACTACTCACGCATCACTCCGGAGGCGGGCATGGCGATGTAGAGCCCTCCGGTGATGATTCCCCTCTCCGGCAGGGTGCCGGGAAGAGCTTCAGAACCCCCCGAGTTAGGGTTGACGACGGCGGCGGCAGCGAATATGTTCTGGATGAAAGGCTCGGTGTTTTAGGGTTTTCACGTCTCGGGGAATAAATAGGCGAAGGGGCGATGTCGGCGGACCCCCGAGGGGCCCAAACCACCAGGCGGCGCGGTGGGCCCCTGCCGCGCCGGCTGTGGTTTGGCCACCTCGTGGCTCTTCGTCTCTCCTTCGGACTCCGTGTACGTGTTGGAAAAATAGGGACTTGGCCTTTTGTTTCGTGCAATTCCGAGAATATTTCCAGAAGTAACTTTCTGAAACCAAAAACAGCAGAAAACAGGGAACTGGCACTGTGGCATCTTGTTAATAGGTTAGTCCCAGAAAATGCATAAAAGTGATATGAAGTGTATATAAAACATGTAGCAAATGGTATAATATAAGTATGGAACAGCAGAAATTATGGATACGTTGGAGACGTATCAAGATCATCACCGGAGGGCTCTACATCACCATGCCTGCCTCCGGAGTGATGCGTGAGTAGTCCACCCCTGGACTACGGGTCCATAGCAGTAGCTAGATGGTTGTCTCTCTACCTTGTGCCTCCATGTTTAGATCTTGTGAGCTGCCTAACATGATCAAGATCATCTTATTGTAATGCTAGATGTTGTGTTTGCTGGGATCCGATGAATATTGATACCATGTTTATTCAAGTTGTTTATCTATGTGCTCTTGATCTTGCATGCTCTCCGTTGCTAGTAGATGCTTTGGCCAAGTAGATGCTTGTGACTCCAAGAGGGGGTATTTATGCTCGATAGTGGGTTCAGTCTCTAGATATCTGGATCAGTGACAGAAAGGTCTAAGATGGTAGATGTGCTGTTGCTACTAGGGATAAAACATTGGTGCAGTGTCCAAGGGCACTTGTATTGATTACATTACACACTTTACTTCATGCAATAATCTGTTGTTAGCAACTTAATACTGAATAGGATGCGGATGCTGCCTTGAAGGTGGATTATTTAGGCATAGATGCGGTTGGAATAACGGTCTATGTACTTTGTTGTAATGCCCAACTAGATTTCATAGTAGACATCTTGGCATGTATTGCATTGTTATGCCCTCTCTATTTGTCAATTGCCCAGCTGTAATTTGTTTACCCAACATGCTAGTTATCTGTTCTGAGAGAGACACCACTAGTGAACTGTGGACCCTGGTCCAATTTCCTCATACTGTTTACACAACCTGCTGCAATCATCTGTTTCCTGTTACTTGCTGTTTTTCCTGCTGTTTTCCACACCATACGTTTAACTCTTTGTTTCTGCAAGACCGGAGAGATTGACAACCTCTCTGTTTCGTGTTGGGCAAAGTTCTGGTTTGTGTCTGTGCAGATTCCACGTTGGTGCAAGCTCCCTAGCGCCAGGGGGAGTCAACATCAACAACCTTCCGATAGATCGTCAAGTCCTACTGGATTGATAACCTTGGGTAGATTTCTCAAGGGAAAACTTCTGCTGTCTACATCATAACCTTCCTCTTGGGGTTCACCAACACGTAGCCATCAAGCTGTTTTCTGGCGCCGTTGCCGGGGACTTGGAGGCTATTGGAAAGGGGAGTCTCTCAGTTCCAATCTCTTTACTTTGTTTTTTGTCTTGTTTTAGTTTTGTTTTGCTTGCTGTTAAAAATCAAAAACCCAAAAAAAATTAAATTCCTGCATCTAGTTTACTATTTCGGTTGTTACTTGCTTGTTACCATGTCTAGCTCCAGTCCTTTCATTACTGTTTCCCCTTTAGGAGAAATTATTGGGTTTGGACAGGAGAGTGGAGAAACTTTTAAAGGAGCTTGGGAAAGGATGTTAGAACTGCATAGGAAGATGCAACTTAAAATGGACTTAGACATTCTTATTAAACGTTTCTACTTTGGCTTGCTACCTTTATACCAAAATGCTCTAGATACTATGGTGGGGGAGACTTTCTATGAACATGATACAGAAAAAGCCTATAAAATTTTGAATGGACTTGCTCAATTTCCTCAAGAGGATAAGACAGGTGTGCTTACTAGGCTTGATAAAATAGAAGAGTCACTCAAGGACTTAACCTTAGACCACCACATTAAGGAACCACCTCATGTTGAGTTAAAAAATGATTGGGAACCCTTTATTGAAATAAGCATTGGTAGTGAGAAATTTCGTGCCTATTGTGATCTTGGTTCCACAATGTCCATCATGCCTAAGATAGTGTTTGACTTGTTAAAAATTGATGGTATGGTTGATTATCCTGTTTTTCATTTTCATGCTGATGGCACTATTATAAAAAGTGTAGGGATCATTAATGTTGAGATTACTATGCAAAATAAAAATATACCTACAACTTTTATGATCCTTACAAAATCTCCTAGTAATATAGTTTTGGGAAGATCTTTTTTGAAGAGTAATGGGGGATTTATCAATGCAAAATATGGGTTCATGAAGTTTGTTGCACCTATCAACCGAAAGTTTTTCTTCCCAATTAAGAAAGAGGATCCCACCGAAAGAGTGGAGGATTTCAACATTTTTGGCAATACTTGATGCATCTCTTCATGCCTAGCTCAAAGGCATTAAAGAAAAGCACTTCTGGGAGATAACCCATGTTTTTATTTGCTGTTTTATTTTTGTTTTCTTGAGTCAAGGATGCTTGTTTACCTCTGTAGCAACTCCTTTGTATCTTTTATTTGCTGTTTTGTTGTGCCAAGGAGAGTTACTAATGCAAAGTTGGTATTTATTTTCGGGACTGCATTGGACAGATTGCTGTTCGTCACCGTTTAATTCAGTAGAAAATCAGAAAAAATCGAAAAATGCTGAAACTTTTTGTGCATGTTCCTGATGATGTTACGCAACTTTCATTATTTCAAAAGTTTTCATCTGAGCATCGTAAGTGCCTCGAAAAAATTCGTCATTACAGACTGTTCTGGTTTGACAGATTCTGTCTTTTATTTTGCATTCTCTCTTTTACAAGTTTTTAAGTGGTTTCTTTTCGTGTAAAAGTGCCCACTTGAGCCTAGTAACAGTGGCTAATGTTTAAAATAGTTGGCTTGTGAGTTTTGTCTTTGCTAGAACTTTGAAGTATTATCTTTTAGTGCACTAACCTGCTAATGAGAAAAGCTGTTAAGTTTTGGTGTGAAGGAAGTTTTCAAGTGTTGATAGAGGAGAATGATATTACATGATCAAGAAGAGTGAAGAGCTTAAGCTTGGGGAGGCTTACCTCCCCAGCATATTTCAAGAAGACTCAAGCATCTAAGCTTGGGGATGCCCAAGGCATCCCCTTCTTCATCTACAAATTATCAGGTCATCTCTAATGGTGCTATATTTTTATTGCTTCATGCTAGTGTACTCTTCCTTGGAGCGTCAGTGTGTTTTTGTTTTCAGTTTGTTTTGTTTTGTTTGCTGTGCTATACTTGTTGGATCCTAGCATTCATGTTTGGGAGAGAGACACGCTCCACTTTTTCATTAGAATACTCTTGTGCTTCACTTATACTTGTTGAGTATTCCTGTCTAGTTGCTGTTATTGCTGTTAGCTCTCAGTTTTTCATGTATCTCTTGTTAGAGCTTTCAGTTTCTTTTGAAGAAAGTACTCTCTTGCTTCACTTATATCTGTTTGGAGAGTTGTCAAATAAGTTGATTGGTGTTTGGTTGGACCAGAAAAATGCTATGCATGTGGTAGTGGTATAAAATGCTTACATGAATCTTTTTAGATCGTTGTCTTGAGTAATTTGATGCTTGCCAATTGTTTTGAGCTGTCAAGTAATTAATGTTTAAGCTTGTGCATCATGTAAGTAATGGCTATTAATGAAGAACTACTATAAGGATTTTCTGCTATAATAATCTGTTGCATAATTGGAAGTCCATAGTAGTCTAGATAATTTTTGGATGAAGGCTATGTGTTAACAAGGAAGACAGTGGGAGTCTATGGTTCGTCAAACCTTGTGTTTTATGTACACTCTTGCTATTCCAGTTGATAATGATGTTTGCTTATAATAACCTTGCTAGCCTAAACTCTGTACTAAGAGGGAATGCTTCTTGTACATCCAAAACCTTGAGCCAAATCCATGCCACCTGTGTCCACCATACCTACCTATTATGTGGTGTTTTCACCATTCCAAGTAAATTTCTTCATGTGCTATCTACTAACTACTCAAAACTGTTACATTTCCTTTTTGTGTCACTACTTGAAAAGCTCATAAGGACGTAGTAGTGAGATTTGTCATCTTCCATGCTAATTAATTTACAAGGATTGGCAGCTTCATCTGCTTCTCCACCTTTTATTTTGCATTAAAGAGCTGGTTAGTCCACCCTATAAATAAATAAATAGACACTCCTCCATGGTGAATGTTGGTGGGCACCCGAGGATTCGGTTAGCCATGGTTTGTGGAAAGTAAATGGTTGGGAGGAGTGTCACCAATAAGTGCTTGTTACAAGTGCAGTCCTAAAAACTCTCGGAACCGCTCTAAAAGTTAGTTAGCCATGGAAGATGACAAGTACCTGCTATTTGATTTGTTGACACCTGTATACACCATTACCTTACAAAACAATATTTTATGCTCTCTATATGCCTTCGGGAACTACAGCTCTAGCACATGATGTTAATCCCTGCTTCCCTCTGCGAAGGGCCATTCTTTTACTTTTATGTTGAGTCAGTTTTCCCACTTCTTTCTGTCTACTTAAGCAAACATCATTGTCAACTCCAGTATAACAGTTTTTACATAACTTTGTGTTTGGTTGATCATATTCTTTGCATTGACATTATCTATATGATATACATGTTGAAAGTTGAAGCAAAGCTGAAGCTATTATCTTCCTTTGTGTTGATACAAACACTTTCATGTTGAGAATTATTGCTGCTGTGAACTAACTATTATGTTAGACTATTATATCTCTAAATGTTTTATAGTGTTATTCATGAAAGTTTGCACTTGTGTGATCACTTATGTTTACTCTTTATTTACTTGCTTGCAAACTATAGACCATTGGCTTGGATCACTTCATTCAGATCATGTGCATTACATTGTTATTTGATCAAAGATTGTGTTGGTAGCATGTCACTTCAAAAATTATCTGTTTTTATCGTTTACCTACTCGAGGACGAGCAGGAACTAAGCTTGGGGATGCTTGATACGTCTCAAACGTATCTATAATTTTTGATGTTCCATGCTGTATTATATCAATTGCTACATGTTTTGGTTACTTTATATCATTTTTATGCATTTTCTGGGACTAACCTATTAACAAGATGCCACAGTGCCAGTTCCCTGTTTTCTGCTGTTTTTGGTTTCAGAAAATCTATTAAGGAAATATTCTCGGAATTGGACGAAACAAAAGACATCGTCAATAATATCACGAGGAGATCACGGAGTCCAAAGGGGAGTCGGAGCAGACCCACCAGGGGGCCACGCCACACTAGGGCGCGGCCCAGGGTGGGCCCGCGCCCCCCTATGGCGTGGTGGCCCCCCTCGGCCACCGACGCCGCCTCTTCGCCTATATATTCTCCGCGACGCGAAAACCCTATTACGGTCGATCATATTCCACGAAAAGTTCCGTCGCGGCCGTCATCGTCAATCTCAGATCGGAGGAGTTCTGAAGCTCTTCCCGGCACCCTGCCGGAGGGGAGATCATCACCGGAGGGCTCTACATCACCATGCCTGCCTCCGGAGTGATGCGTGAGTAGTCCACCCCTGGACTACGGGTCCATAGCAGTAGCTAGATGGTTGTCTCTCTACCTTGTGCCTCCATGTTTAGATCTTGTGAGCTGCCTAACATGATCAAGATCATCTTATTGTAATGCTAGATGTTGTGTTTGCTGGGATCCGATGAATATTGATACCATGTTTATTCAAGTTGTTTATCTATGTGCTCTTGATCTTGCATGCTCTCCGTTGCTAGTAGATGCTTTGGCCAAGTAGATGCTTGTGACTCCAAGAGGGGGTATTTATGCTCGATAGTGGGTTCAGTCTCTAGATATCTGGATCAGTGACAGAAAGGTCTAAGATGGTAGATGTGCTGTTGCTACTAGGGATAAAACATTGGTGCAGTGTCCAAGGGCACTTGTATTGATTACATTACACACTTTACTTCATGCAATAATCTGTTGTTAGCAACTTAATACTGAATAGGATGCGGATGCTGCCTTGAAGGTGGATTATTTAGGCATAGATGCGGTTGGAATAACGGTCTATGTACTTTGTTGTAATGCCCAACTAGATTTCATAGTAGACATCTTGGCATGTATTGCATTGTTATGCCCTCTCTATTTGTCAATTGCCCAGCTGTAATTTGTTTACCCAACATGCTAGTTATCTGTTCTGAGAGAGACACCACTAGTGAACTGTGGACCCTGGTCCAATTTCCTCATACTGTTTACACAACCTGCTGCAATCATCTGTTTCCTGTTACTTGCTGTTTTTCCTGCTGTTTTCCACACCATACGTTTAACTCTTTGTTTCTGCAAGACCGGAGAGATTGACAACCTCTCTGTTTCGTGTTGGGCAAAGTTCTGGTTTGTGTCTGTGCAGATTCCACGTTGGTGCAAGCTCCCTAGCGCCAGGGGGAGTCAACATCAACAACCTTCCGATAGATCGTCAAGTCCTACTGGATTGATAACCTTGGGTAGATTTCTCAAGGGAAAACTTCTGTTGTCTACATCATAATCTTCCTCTTGGGGTTCACCAACATGTAGCCATCACTTCGCCGACACCTTATATAATTATCGCGGAGAACTTACCGCGATTCTGCAGCTTCAATGCGAGTAAACAGAAGTGTTCAAATAGCAAGTGAGGAAGACTTGTGCATGGCCTTGAATGTCTGTGATAGTACATCAACAAACATATGCGACCCAACGCTTCTACATCAGCAGCTCAATAAGCCGCTACGCTCGCGACTCATCATCAGCAAGTCGCCAAGCTCAACATCAGCAAGTCGCCAAGTGCAACATCGACGAGTCAGCAAGAACTACATACGCAAGCCCGCAAGATCATCATCAAGACAGAATCTTCCGCCTGATTCTACGAATCACCCGGAAGCTTGGGGGCTAATGTCGGGGGAATAATAAATGGGTTAACCCGCAGCTCACAAGACCAACGCGACTTATTCAAGCAAGGTGCGGCTCAACCTATGTTCAAGACCGCACCACTCGTGGGCTTACATGAAAATGGGCCGACCCAAGGTCATGGCGTATTAAGAGGAAGGATCTAGAAGACCGGAGAAGATATAACTTGGGGGACACGAAGATTAGTCTCCAAGTAGAACTCCGGTTCATACTTTCATTGGGAGAGAAGTTTCCTTGTAACCTTGCGAGCCATCGTTTTTATAAGGTGGACTCCAAGGACCTAGAATATAAGCTCTCAGATCTCAATAGACTAGGGACAACAAAACAAAGAGAGAGCCGCCTCATCGGCGACTCGCTCATCGACATGCGGAATAAGATATAGCCACAAATAACACGTAGGGTTATTACCGGATGATGTTTCCCGGGGCCTGAAGCTGTATAAATCGCTCTCCTGTGTGCAATCTCGCTCCCGGAAGATTCTACGTCGCCTAAATCCCACACCTACGAAGTCATCTACATGACATGTGCCGTGACAAACCCACGACAGGCGGCGCGGCACCGGGCTGGACTATGCTGTTTGCCCCAGCAGTGGACTCAAAATTGTATCGGGTGGTTGCTATATGAATATAGCGGGGTTAAAGTCTATTTCTTCAGAAAAAAGGCAAAAAATTGTCAACATTAGGGGACACTCCGCATGGAAGAACGCGTCATCTTGCTGCCAACGATCGTGACGGGCAGGGACGTGCGTCTGCAACCTTTGTTGTGCGTCCATCTTTTCCAAGTGTTTTTATCAGTCTCCGCTAAGTGTTTTCCCATGATTTGTTGCGCGTCAATTTTTTGCCGACTGTTTTGCAGAAAATATTTTGTACAGAGTGAAGCTTGGCAAAGAGTCACGTCTGGTATATACAACACCTTTTCCGAGTAACTCGACAAAGACTCAGACACCTGGCGAAGTGGTGAATTCCGGTAGTGAGCAGTGGAAGAAGCAAAGAAGATTTAGATGAAATAAATTCTATTCTATCTTTTAGGCATTCCCAATTTTGGATAGAACAAATTATATTCCAAATATGACCTAACAGATATATGTCTAACTAAGAATTAAATAATTGGCTAATTAATACCTCCACTAAGTGTCCAAATAAAACCATGAAAATCTTATGAATAAATGTCAATATGACAAGTTTTACCATTTAGAAACTCCATGTGAGTCTCTCCTATCTAAAAAAGAATTTGGTTCCTCTTGTACGTCGTATCTTTCGTCCAACCTTCGTACGTCGTCTCCCTCGCGCTTGTATCCGCTCGCCTTCACGTGCGACCAAACTGGGCCGAGCCCAACAAAATTCAGCGTCGGGAACCTCTCCCTCTCGATCCCTTCCTCTCCCTTTCCCTCTCCCTGGCGGCCGCCCCTGGCTCAACAACACGGGCGACGCCGCTCCCGCCGGCCTCCACCACACCAGCGCCACCGTCCCTGGCCTCCTCCACCTCACGCCAGGCGCGCATCCCCTTCCGCGAACTCGCCGTACTCGATTAGTAGGGGCTCCGCGCTCCCTCTCGCGCAGCTCCGACTGCGACCGCACCAAGGTCCATCATTCCTCCTCCGCGCCCCGGTCCTCTCCTCGATAAACCCATCATCTCCCGCTCACCGGCCTCCTCCTCCGCCTACAGGTTGTTGCCGCCGTAGCCAGATTCGTCGTCTTCCAACCCTGGTACCATACTTTCTCCCAGTCCTTCAGCTCGATTGGTGGTGATGTCCATCCATTGCTTTGATCTGCTGCATCAGCACGGTCCGCGGGATCCTACACCGGCACGGCGGCGCCTGAGATTAGCACCACCATCGAGACTGGAGCGAAGCGTGCCACGATGCCGCTGCCCAACAGGCCAACCCCAAGCGCATGACTTGAGCAGTCGCTCTCTCATCGCCTCTGTTTCTCTCTCAGCAGGTAGCGACAGCGAAAACGCAGAGGCGCTTAACCGGCACTGCATCAGCCAGGTGATTCCCCAACTCATGTTCTCGTAGAACAACCTCTGATCTCCCTAATTTTCCGTTTCAGTGCTTGATCTATATTCCTCCTTAATTTTTCCACAATCTGATATCTGCACACTGTTCAGAGACTTCAGGCAAGACAACCAGTGAACGGTAATAATGTCATCAATTTCGTTCTCCCATGTTGGTGCTTTGATAACCATGCATATATTATGTTTACTGTTGCGTACTGGGTACAATGTGTACAGGAACTGACGAACTGTTGCATACTGGGTACATTGTGTGTTAGTGTCCTCTACATGTTTGTTGTTATGTTTCTCACACAACTGAAACTATTTGTTTCAGATTCCGTGACTGCGCGCACATGCCGATCGACGAGCATGTGTCTGGGCGAGCAAATGATATATGTGGTCGCTGCGCCCATGGCTGCCATTCATTGTGGTGAGCTCTCCGTCTCTTCCTCCTCTTCAGTTTTCTTTTGTCCCATTGCTTAAGTGACATTAGTTCCTTATTAGAATTTTGTGATGGATCTGTGACTTTGTCCGAGTGGTTGCGCTCCTAGCGCTATAATTAGGCAAACTGACAAATCACTCCAATTAGTTTGTCGCTTATTATGTCAGCAATCTTCGGGTTTGTTTAACCAGACAAAGGAATAATCTTATTTAGTTTTATATAATTGTTCAACAACTTTAAATACTATAATGTGCACTTTGTAGGTTGCTGCAAAGCAACAGTTAAGTATGAAAGTTACAGAAAAGACCCGCATATAATGAGTTTTCATTGAATGCATAAATCTGCAGAGAAGAAATATTTGAGTTCAAGGAAACCAACAGGCATGACCGGATGGAACTTCAAACTGGGTAAGCTGACGGATCAATTTGCTTTTATGTATGATGCAAAAAAAATTGAACCATTCAAGATAGACCTTGGATTTCATGTCTCATTTAATATCATCTTCCACTTGTTTCCATGCCATTCATGCACTGGCTGATGGGAGCAACAGAGGTTGAGAAGTTATCACTTGATAGCATCCTTCCAGATCTCTAAATCCTAGAAATAATTTAGCTGAAAACCTGCGGGTTCTCTAGCGTTATAGAGCTTACAGTGGTGAGTCAGAATTAAACTGTTGGATTTTATGTCTCATTTAGTATCATATTGTACAGTTGTGTTAAATCACCGTTGAAAGGTCTGCCAGGCGTTTGGAAGCATGGTGTCGGAACGTACAGAAAATGCTTTTTTGTTCTGAACCCAGATAATCCCAATTAAAGTCACTGGAGCGCGTTAAATTATTTTGTAACCAGTAAATGTTTTATTTTAATTACTGAATTTTGGTGTTTGTGTTTTATTCTCATGTAGCGGCTTCATACAATGGAGTGTTTTTGGAGAGAATTGCCAAGGTTCTTTCTGTCCAAACTTGGAGAGAATTTGCACACTCCAATCCAGATATTCACATCGCCCAAAAAATTGACGGGCTTGTTCTTCAAATGCTGAAAGGAAAAAAAAAGTTGATGTACGACTAAGCTTTACAGGCGTGATAATATTCTATTTATGTATGTATAATTAGTTTTGTAACTAAGAAGTACTATGATGCTAGAAAATATACCAGTGAGATGTTTTATCCCCGCTCGACAGCAATGAACATGTATTTTAGCAGAAATTCACATTGCCACTCGAGCTCATATGCTCCTACCCAATTATGAAATTCGAAAAAAGTAAAACAATACAAAAAAATCTGATTTTTTGAAGGAAAATATATTCAAATGATCTGCATACGTGTACTGAGTACAGGTGCCATTCCGATAGATAAGTGGTTGGTCATGGCTTTGGTGCCTACAGGTGTTTCCTCATGGTAATTGAGTACATCATCTCATTTTTCTTCTTTTGATGTATTCTATAGTCTTCTCTGTAAATAGTTTATATATATATATATATATATATATATATATATATATATATATACATACCCAAAATGTACTGTATTCTATCCAGGTGCCCAGGCACCAGGAAGCATCTGTTAATTTACCTATATATATATATATATAGGTGGGACTATTCTACAACCCCTCTTAAGAGTTTGTAGAATAGTTATTCTACAGCCCCTCCCTAAAATAAACACCTTCTTAACCCCGAACTGCACCAAACCAAAAACAGCTTCTAAACCCGAACCATCCCGAACCGAACCACCTTCTTCCCCCCGCACCCACCCGACCTCGTCGTGCTCCTCGCCGACCAGCCGTCGTACTCCTCCCCGGCGGCCGGCGCCGCCCGCACTCCCCTAGCCTCGCTGAACTCTCGCGCTGCCTCCCCCCCCTCTAGAACCACTCCAGAGCTTCCCGCGGCGCCGCCCTGTCCAGCCACCGCGCCACCGACGGCTCCGCTTGGTTGGCCGAGCCCTGCTCACCCTCGAGCTCCGGCACCACACTCTACCGTCGATGCGCTCCGGGAACCCGCGCCGAACACCTCCGGCTTGTTCCTGGGTTCCCCGTTGCCGATATGGTGGAGCGCCGCCCCCTTCTGTCAGCGAGGCTGCTGCTCGTCGGGGATGGAACCGCATCGAGAGGAGCTCCTTGAGGCCACGGATCCGCCGCGCCGGGGTCGACCGCCGGTTGCCGCTGTGCACCTCGGGCCAGTCTTCTCCCCCAAACCCGCGGCTGCAGACCCTGCTCGCACCGTTCGGGAATACCGCGGCCATCGACGGCGGGCATCGAAGCCCCTCACCTGCATCGCACGCAGCGGACCGCCCCATGTCCCCTAAATCTCGCGCCATCGGGGGAGTCCATCTGCGTCGCCGTGGGGAATCCATCTGCGCCGCCGCAGGGAGTCCAGTTCGATCTGCTTCCAGACTCGCACACGCGCGGCCCCGCTCCCCCGGCATACACCGCTCGCTGGCCTCTCCATCTTCACGCGAACTTCCGCTGGCTACAACCACGAGCTCGAATGGCTCGCTCATCTCTCGGCCCGTCCGTACCTGGCCTCAGTCCAGCAATGGACTGCAAGGTGCGCTTCTCTGAACCTACCAAGAGAGCAGCTCTGAACCTCAAAGTGGTGCCGCTCGAGCATGCTACTGGTGCAAACTGCTGGAAGTTCAACATCGATAGCTACGAGCGGCCCCTTTGGGAAAATTATTGCAACCAGATTTTTGTAGAATAGTTCTGAAGATGCGAACTCCTTCGTCCTGCTAGCTGCTGTTGAATGCATTTTATCTGAACTCCACTCCTCTCGTAGTTTCACTGAAATTTACCAGCGGAGGTTGGACAAGAACCGCTGGTCCCGGCGGAGAGTGCACAGGCGCTAAGGTACAGGTTATCTAAGGTAGTCCACCGACAGCACACGGCAGCAGGCTGCAGCGCCTCCCCGAGCTACGCACCAGAGACGAGGTCTCGTTCAGGCAACCCAAGTCCTACAAACTCACTAGCGTGCGGCTTGTACCTGTTGTGTGGTTAGCTTCAATCTTTTTTGGCTCTGATTTACATGTTTCCTCGTGGTGTATTCTTGCTACCTCACTTTCTCCAATTGATTTATTAACCGGGCATCTACTCTTTGTCTCAGTTGAATTCCATGGCTCCAATAATAGAAATTTACCTCATCAATGCACATAGTTTATTTTATTTAGTTTGAAAGTTGGCTTCCTCCACTGAGTTACAAAACGCAGCAGAAAATTGCCATTTTAAATTGTGGTTATGAAGTTCTCTTTAGTTTGCAGGGAAGTTTAATTCGTTATTATTCGGAGTTCAGTTATTCAGCAAAAAACTTGTGTGAGATCGGTTCTAGATTAATTTGACCCTTATCCCTAATTTTTATAGTTTGCTGGATCATGCAAATTGCCCAAATAGGTCTGTTTTGGTTTAGTTTGCTCATCGTCATCACGTTTCCTTGTCTTTTTTGTGTTCTTTGCTCTCGTACATGCAGGTTACTGCCCCTCAACACGTTCTTTACCAGGTTGAATTCTTGGCACAACAATAATCAGGACTGCTGTTATTGAAGTTGTGTGAGACTGGTTCTGAACTGCTGCTAGTTTCTGAACTACGTTGACGCTGCTTCTAATTTCATTTTGCAATTGAAAAAAAAATTCGAAAAAAAATAAATATAGTGAGGTGAGGCTATGAAGTTCACTTTTTCAGAAGTTTAATTCGGGTTCAGCTTGGAGTTCACTTTCGGCAGTAAAGTTTCAGGTCATACGCAATGAAAAAATTGTACTCGTGGGGCTTACAATTTGTAAAAGTTAATTTGATAAAATTACGTGAAGTGTGGTGTGGTCGTGAAGTTCACCTTTATTTGTCAGCAAGTTCATGTCGTGAAGTTCACCTTCTGAAGTTAACTTACATATGCTGAGAAGTTCAGAAAAAGATGGTCCTGGGAAGTTACAATGACCGAGTCAGCTATCCACTGACCTACGCGAAGTTCACTTATTAACTAGCGAAGTTCACTTATTAACTAACTCGAAGTTACGTTCTACTCCTGTGAACGTACAGTATTTATGAAAAAAAAACCCCGAAGTTCACTTAAAAAAAAGCCGAAGTTAACTTATGTGACGGACGAAGTTCAGAAAGGATTGTAGAATAGCTGATATATATATATATAGGTAAATTAACAGATGCTCCCTGGTGCCTGGGCACCTGCATAGAATACAGTACATTTTGGTATGTAGATGACATCTATACCTCGGGTATGCACATGTTGGGTATATAGGAGGTACACATATCCTTGGGTATGTGTATTCGAGGTATCTACATGTTATATATACCTCGGGTATGTGTGTTCAATTGTACGCGTACAGATCAGGTATATATATAAATAACTTAGGTATGTGCACATTATTAGGTATGCATACCCAAAATCATATGTACCTCCTACATACCTAAGTTATACGTACCCAAGGTATATGTATGTGTCTACATACCTAAAACTGTTCGTATTCCATCCTGGTGCCCATGCTCCTAGGTGCCCCATCTGAGTTTATATAAGCTCAGATGGGGCACCTAGGAGCATGGGCACCAGGATGGAATACGAACAGTTTTAGGTATGTAGACACATACATATACCTTGGGTACGTATAACTTAGGATATAAGCTCAGATGGGGCACCTAGGAGCATGGGCACCAGGATGGAATACGAACAGTTTTAGGTATGTAGACACATACATATACCTTGGGTACGTATAACTTAGGTATGTAGGAGGTACATATGATTTTGGGTATGCACATTATGGGGTATGCATACCTAATAATGTGCACATACCTAAGTTATTTATATATATACCTGATATGTACGCGTACAATTGAACACACATACCCGAGGTATATATAACATGTAGATACCTCGAATACACATACCCAAGGTTATGTGTACCTCCTATATACCCAACATGTGCATACCCGAGTTAAATGTGTCATCTACATACCAAAAATGTATTGTATTCTATCCAGGTGCCCGGACACCAGGGAGCACCTGTTAATTTACATCTATACCTCGGGTATGTGTGTAGATGACATCTATACCTCGGGTATGCACATGTTGGGTATATAGGAGGTACACATATCCTTGGGTATGTGTATTCGAGGTATCTACATGTTATATATACCTCGGGTATGTGTGTTCAATTGTACGCGTACAGATCAGGTATATATATAAATAACTTAGGTATGTGCACATTATTAGGTATGCATACCCCATAATGTGCATACCCAAAATCATATGTACCTCCTACATACCTAAGTTATACGTACCCAAGGTATATGTATGTGTCTACATACCTAAAACTGTTCGTATTCCATCCTGGTGCCCATGCTCCTAGGTGCCCCATATATATATATTTATATTTAGATGGATCGTGCAGGGATTTGATACTAGGTGAGATTTACATGGAAGTGGAGGGGGAAAACATTTATGTTAATTTTTTGCAAATATGTCTGTATTTAAATGTTTGGTACATCTGTCGAACACCATCATTTTAAGCACAGGAATATGCATGCTCAACTGGTGGTCGATGTTCATTTGGTTTTCTATTTTCGTTTGGTAGAAACTTACAACTTTCTTCATCCACTTGTGCTGATTTGTTTCTTTAAAATGCTCCAGATCCAATCATCAATTAAATAACTTGTGCTGATTTGTTTCTTTGTGCCGATTTCTTTGTCAAGCAATGTAGGTTCAAAAGCAAAAAGTTCCAAAGTTGCCCGTTGAAATGAACAGAGGGCATGATTAACAGGTTGAAGGATATTGATTTAAACACCCATTATGTAGAAAAAACTATGTATTGTTGGGTCCGAAATTTATATGTTCATTGTTCTTGGATCTGAAAATTGATTGATTGGCACTTACTGCATTTTATTACACGGTGAAGATATTTGCCTCCTAATGCATGGCAATATGCTTCCAAATACTGAGATGGGGAAATTCCTCTAGATGTAAAATGGTACAGTGGCTATTGTAATGTTCTGAATTGGTAAAATTAAAAATGGTCATTAGATGTAAAAGTGAGGATTGGAAAGGTTGCTCAGTCAGCACAAGACTTCATCGAGGAATGATTGAAGCAGAAGGGGAGGAGGAGAGGGTGAATGGTGTTATCTGCAAATAACATGACTAGGTGACGACAACTAGGTGATGATGAGAAATATGTAAAGTCAAGATTGTAGTTGCAGATTTTCCGCGTGAATCTCAACACTCTGACATAAGGAGTATAAAAATCAACCCGTTGCAACGCACGGTCATTTTGCTAGTCAGCTAAGACCTCCATGGGACTGGTACTTCTATTTCGAGACGGCCTGCATATCTAGGAAATTAATTACCGTGTTAAGGGTACCAATTAAGTACGTTAGTAACTAGTAACGCATTGCATTTGCAGACTTAAACATCCTACATTATGTGGCAGAAAACGGACGCACTAAAGTACTATTTTACTATTGCCCCCTAATCGCGCTATTAAAATTTTAGTTATCACCAAATTAATCTTTATGTCGTCAGATTTGCATGCACTGCACCAGTCGAGACTATATATAGGCCTACTATAATCCCACAGAACGTCGCAACCAGACACGCAGCATCCACTAGCTAGCCAAAGATCATTAGCAGCCATGGCCGCGGTCCACAAGAGCGTGGCATCATCGGCGCTCCTCCTCCTCCTCCACCTGCTGCCGCTGATGCTTTTTCCCACCTCGTCCGCACGCTTCCTACCTCCTCCGACAGTGCATTTCTCCTTGCTCCGTAAGGTCCCTCGTGGACCGGACCCCATCACATCCGACTCGCCGCCGCCACCGGCGACGATCGAGCACTTCCCGGTGCTCCGTAAGGTTCCTAATGGACCTGACCCCATCACGTCCGACTCGCCGCCGCCGCCGGCGACGAGCGAACACTTCCCAGTGCTCTGGAAGGTTCCTAATGGACCTGACCCCATCACGTCCGAGCCACCGCCACCGCCGCCTATAGGCTCGTCGGAGCTACGGAAGGTTCCTACTGGACCAAACCCGATGAGGTCAGACTTGCCACCGCCCATGGCTATCTCGGTGCTCATGAAGGTTCCTACCGGACCTAACCCGATGAGGTCGGACTCGCCAGCGCCGAGGGACTTCTCGGTGCTCAGAAAGGTTCCTACCGGACCTAACCCGATGAGGTCGGACTCGCCACCACCTGTGGACTTCTCGGTGCTCAGGAAGGTGCCCACTGGACCGAACCCGATGAAGTCGGACTCGCCGGCGCCGCCACCACCACCGCGGGCGTGAGGGTTGCACCGGGCGCGCCATGCACGCACCTACGACTACGAGTAGCTATACATAAAAGGAGGCCTTTTATTTTCACTGTTGTTTTTGCT
The DNA here is from genome assembly GCA_947311845.1 of Poa pratensis. NCBI lineage: Eukaryota > Viridiplantae > Streptophyta > Magnoliopsida > Poales > Poaceae > Poa > Poa pratensis. Next base: position 18,696,916 of record CAMZMU010000039.1, read on the forward strand.
GTACTCGCGTCGTGGCAATAGCTAGACAGATTGATGCATTGTATGCACGAGTTGTTATGTACTCCAGTCACCAACCATTTATATAAAGATGATTTCTACGTGGAGATCGGTTAGTTATACTTGCGTTTCTGTCCGATGGATAATCAGCTCCATTTCTTAATAATTACTTCCCCCGTTTCAATTTTGTCCTAGCATGAATGCAGAATTTTCCTTCGAGAATGAAGACTGCAGAATTTTGTCTTAACATGTGTTCGTCGCATTGTCTTATAATCCCTCCGTTCATGTCAAAAGTAAACAGTAGAGAAAAATATAGTCAGTTGACTAATTATATTTTGGACGAATATTTGAGTTGATCCAGTGTGATGCAAAAATAAAATGTGGCGCAAATCATAGTTATCTATATAAAATAGACGCACAGTGGTTAATTTAAAAAATCTGTTGCAAACTAGCTAGCAGGCAGCCCGTAATAACAGATGGTATCCAAATTGCATTAACTCTAAATATTTTCTACTCGATGTAGATCAATCCATGTAATGAGCATTGTGATATTCGAGTATATTTCTACGATCTTTTTCCCAGGGCCGTAAACACAATGGGAGTAGGCCAGGTTAAACCTTGCAAACGAGCGGAGAAGGGCAGAATCGGCGTTCTCCGTTACGTTAACAATTATTAAAGCTAAACATTATTCGTCTTTATATCTGGACTGCATAGCGCAGTGGATTAGCGCGTCTGACTTCGGATCAGAAGGTCGTGGTTCGACTCCCACTGTGGTCGATTTGCCTCAAATTTTTGTATTCGTCTAATTTCTTAGGTCATTTTTCTATATGGTACTACCTATGGACTGTCGTCTCATTTCTTACGTGATGCATCATCTTTTCATAATATCTATGTACGGTTCTTATTTCTTTACTTGTAATGCCAATCTGGTCAAGTTTTTGTATTCGTCTAATTTCTTACATCATTTTTCCATATGGTACTACCTATGGACCGTCGTCTCATTTCTTACGTGATGCATCATCTTTTCATAATATCTATGTACGGTTCTTATTTCTTTACTTGCAATGCCAATCTGGTCAAGTTTTTGTATTCGTCTAATTTCTTACGCCATTTTTTCCATATGGTACTACCTATGGACCGTAGTATCATTTCTTATGTGATGCATCATCTTTTCATAATATCTATGTACGGTTCTTATTTCTTTACTTGTAATGCCAATCTGGTCAAGTTTTTGTATTCGTCTAATTTCTTACGTCATTTTTCCATATGGTACTACCTATGGACCGTCGTCTCATTTCTTACGTGATGCATCATCTTTTCATAATATCTATGTACGGTTCTTATTTCTTTACTTGTAATGCCAATCTGGTCAAGTTTACTGAATACGAGTAACATTCGTTTTTTTTTCTTGTTGTAATGCCAACCTTATATCAAGTTTCCAAGATATGAAAGTAGTACCTATGTAGTAGTATGTTTTTTCCGGAACGATTAGTCTCATGCCATTGCACGTTGTTGGAATGGAAAGCGCGTGCCAATGATCCATCAAACAAAATCTATTATCCCACACGGTCTTGATGTGCTAGTAAATTTTTGAGTCTATTTTAAGGGGCTCTCTTTTGCTTTCATTATTTTTCTCTCTCGTCCTTGCTCCTGAGAGTCGTCTATGGGTTTGCCTATACGGCGTCTCGCACTATGCCATGAGGATTTCCTCTCCTTGTACTCTTGAACGATTCTAGGTTATTGCAGGCATCGGGCGGATCTGAATCTTGGGAGCGGAATGCAATGCACTTAAAACAAATAATTACAAATGCTCAGATTGTTCTAGAGATGATGATCTAACCCCCCCCCCCCCCCCCCCCCCCCCCCACCCACCACCACCCTTTTTTTTTAACCTTTTTCGTGGATTCTAGATACGAAAAGCATATGCAATCTAAACTATTACAACTAGTAAATCTTACTGCAAAACTTGGAAATGTGATACCACTTAATAGAGCCAAAGGTGTTCCGATCGATAAGAAGATCACTATCGATTTGGAGGATTTGACTTTGATGATCCGAGAACAAGCTTGTGATGATGTTACACCTTAGTAGTCGCTGAAACCAACCACAAGAGGTCACTGACCACGCATGAGCACGACCAACATGACCACGAGAGTCTAATGTCTACATGAAACTGAAGAACACTCAAGACCGTGTGGGATAATAGAATTTTGTGAATAAATATGTGGTAACACAAACGATTTTCATTCGGTTGTTGGAATCATACAATTATACGAAGTACGTGAAATTTGCAGCGAAGGCTACTAAGCAAAACATGCCGTAAATTATGCCCTAAGTGAGGTATTATGGATGGATAGAGGGGGATTGCGACCAACTTTCGGAAAGGGGTCCTAAATCCATTCTATGTCTAGTACTCCTTCACTAATATGGGCTCTAAAACATGCCTAATAATTTTGATCTAAAATTACATATGTCTAGCCCAGAGGTGGCGCAACACCTATATATATGACTAAGAACGAAATTATGAACTGTAGTCTTGAATAAGTTTGAAAGTTCTGAAGTCTCCAATCATGCAGACTCCAGTAAAGGAGCGGCATAAGTGGCCCAGTACTGCATGTCTGCATTTGGTCACGGCCCGAAAGTAGGGCCGGAACCCGGCCCGGTCCATGCCATGTCCAAAGTCCCAACTACCGCCGGCGCCGCCTACCTCTTTCAAGCTTCCGGTTCCGGCGGCGGCCGCTCCACACCTCGCCACCACCTCCATTCCCCGTCCCCTCGTCACCTCTTCACCGCCGCCGCTTCATGGCAACTGGCGCCTCCGCGGCTGCAGCAGACCCGGCACGGCGTACAAGCTCCTCGTCTCCTGCCCCGCAGGGCTCCCTCGATCCCGGGTAACCTCCCCCTGTCTCCGAATCGGACAGCTCGTTGCAGATTGCGTGAATTCTTCCTATGGTATTGACCCAGTGTTTCTGTGAAATGAAGGTCACGGTGAAGTTTGATCCGTCGTTCGACCGGATTCCCCATCCAGATGCATCATTGGAAGAATCTGAGACCAGGTAATGTGGCCAACCAATGCATTCGCTTCGTATGAACACATGGCCACTGTTGATGCTCGTTCTGCTTTCGCAGATATGGAACCAGAGGCTCCAGGAGAACCCATCGCTGTACAGTGGCACAAAGTTTCGGGTATGTATGTATGTATGTTCCTCTGGGCTCTGGCTATGTTTTGGGTGCCATTTTCCTGCTGTACTGATCAATAATGTACGACTGTGATTAGTGATCAGTAATTATATTAAACGAAGAAATGTTTCTTCCATGTTTAGTGATGTATGACTGTGCTCTATGCTGAATTAGTACAGACAAGAAACCTGTGTAATGTGGTGGCGTGGAGTGTTCATGATGCCTACAAATTTGTTCTGCATAGATGCACAGGAGTCAATACATAGGGGCTCCTTATGTTTCATACTACTTAGCTATAGGTCATTCAGATACCATATTTATCCAAATAAATTTGGATATTTACTCTCTTTTTTCATTTCGTTAGGTGAACCTGAATTAGTCACAACTTCTTTTCCTGAACTTGCCTGTTCCTTTTACAGCTGAACTCATGCCATTGCAAAAAAAATTGTTCTATTGTTTGATTTACAGCTAAACTCGTGTTGGTTTGACTTTTGGGGTGCTGTTTTCATGTTCTCTCTCTATCCGCTGTACTGTTCACCACCTACTATAATTGATACTCTTGGGACCATGAAATTTTTCAGTATGGAGGTCATTCCTTGCACCACAATGATGAATCAAATCACGAGCATTGTGTCTCACTTCATTTGGGTCTCACAGATTACAGGTCTGCCTGACCCTCCTTATTCTATTCCAATAGCTACTCTATATAACTCCTATGCCATTCGTTTGTTTTTTAACTTTTGACCCTTGCATTCTAACTTCTCTGCAATATTTCAGTGCAACACGCTAATACCTCTATCTAACATCGTTATTATATTAACTTACAAACAACAGGACATTTGTAGGAACAAATCTCAGTCCGTTGTGGGAGAAATTTTTGGTCCCATCTCAAGGTAATTTAGAAACTAGAATCTGTAATGCCTTAGTCACATCTTGCTCTGTGGATCAAAGCCTTTTTGGATATGAAACACTAAAAATTTGTAATTTAGTATTATCCCATGAATTATCTGTTTCATTCGTCGCTCATGCTTGTAATAGTTTAAATGCTTATTCCTCACATTTATTTTCCTTTCCATGGTCGCATATTTTGCTATATCTAATGTACACATGTTCACTATGAAGATAATGATTATGCCCACTGAATTAGTAATTGTTAGATAACTGTCTCAGTACTGTGTACTCGATTTATCTCCAATTTTTTTACTGTGTGCTCGATTGCATGGTGTGAATATTTGTATTGTATAGAATCATATGAATCAGTGTGAATCTTTGTATAGAATCATAGGAATCAGTCTGGATCTAAATAGATACTCTTTCAATCTGATCTGATTAGATGACTCTGTGTGTTGCCAACACATGTCAAATCCACTGGGAAATGGTGCGATTGTTGAAACATCTGATGAAAAAATTATTGTATTGCAAAGGAGCAACAATGTGGGCGAATCTCCTGGATGCTATGTTTTTCCTGGAGGACATTCTGAGGTAATATCTTAACAATTACAATTTTGAGCACACTTGATGACATCTAAAGCTTGTGTTTCAACTTTGAAGAGATCCCAACTTCTCAAGTAGAGACAAAGCTATAGGACCTGTAACTTTGGTATGCTGAATTGTTTGCTTTTGTAGCCATTTTTTCTATGCTAGAGATCGTAAGCCAGGTAGATAGTTCATATCTTTTGTTCCTTTTCATTTTAGGTGAAATATATTGTGGTTTCTTCAATTGGAATTTGGGCAAGCCTTATTGAAAAAATATTCTAGGTGTAGAAATTGGAAATGTTATTTAAACTGTAGAACTTGGAAAATTTGAGCCATAACAAGAATTGAAATTCATGAGGTGGATATATTTTATTTCTGCAGGAATATGCATGTTTCTTATTATCCAAGTTTCATTTGTTTGTATCAGCCACAAGAAGTTGGAATCCTGGCTCATCAAAATAATGTGGAAGACGTTACTCATCTCATTGAAAGAGTTTCTGATGAAATGTTTGATGGAATCATCCGGGAAGTAGTTGAGGAAACTGGAGTTCCTGCTAGTTCACTGGTAATTACACCACCTACAGTCTTTCGTAATTACTGAATCCGTAGTGTCAGGTTTACTGGTTTATGTAAATCAGTAAGACCACATAAGGACACTTTGTAGTTGTTTGTAATTACTCTGCAAAGAAGACTTATGCAATTGTAGGACTTCTTGAATTTTGTGGTGTTAATTATCTGCATTTGGATTTGCAGACTGAGCCAGTTTTCATTGGAGTTTCTCGCCGCGAATTGAATGTCAGACCAGCAGCATTCTTCTTTATGAGATGTAACGTTGATTCCAGTGCTGTAACTGAGCTTTATTCTAGAGCTCAAGATGGATACGAATCCACTAAGCTGTATGCAGTCTCAGCAGTAAGCTCCCTTGTACTAGCAGCACTTTTTCCTTTCCTTTCTTTTGGGTTCTCCTAATCCTACATGGTTTCACAATTACAGGACGAATTACGAGAAATGAGCCAGCGATTGCCTGGTTGCCACCGAGGGGGTTTTGCTCTCTATGAACTTATGAGGAACACCAAGGGAAATTCGTGAACGTACTGATGTTAGCGTGCACTTAAATCTCATTTTCTATCCGAAACACATCGATGCTAATTTCGTGAGATATATTGCATGATTGCTTAAAATGCACCATTGGCATATAACAGCCTTGCAGCCTTTGCTTGTACTGCCATATTGCAAGAAGTATCATGTCTCGTTTGCCTATATGATATTTCTTGTGGCAATCTTCAAATTTAAGATTGAGAGAAATTCACAGCCTGTGAACTTGATAAATATATATGGGATTCAAGGCAAGAGCAGTCTTCTCTGAAGTAGCTGAGTTATTGCCGTCTGAATGACTTTTTTCCCCTTCACCGAGTAGGAGTGTAACCATTTATTTCATTCACTTTTGTTCTGTGAGGAATTGCGATATACCGCATTAAAAAGATAAACAGCTATTATAACTTTGGCAACATCGGTTGTAATGTTTGTACGTGGGGCCTTGGTGGTAATATGTCATTCGTTGTCAGCAAAGTTCTTCCCATTATGGTCCGCCCGTGAGAAAATGATACTCCCGATCTGATTAAAGTGTCGGAATTCGTACATACGAGGTCAATCCCACGACACATTTTACATTTACAGATCGGAGGGAGTATATACCTTTATACTACATGCCTTCGTGCTTGGAATATGGTATCTAAGAGCAACTCCAACAGCCTTTACATATTTGGCTAGGATTTGTAAAAACTGAAAATATACAAATTCGCCCCAAAAACAGTGCTCCAAGAGCCTTTGTATAAGTGGTCCCCTCCTCCAAAAATATACAAAGCTTACTATCCTTGCCCCCTCCCTTGGTATATTTGCAAAGTGGAGAGCCACTTTGTATAACCAGGAAAACAGCGCGGGAGAGAGCCAACCGCCCGCGCGCGGGAGTTTTCCGCCCTGCTCATGTGACCACGCCGCCGCTGTCTCCGGCCGCCGGAGCAGCCATGGAGGCCATGGACGACCTCCCCCACGCACCCGACGCCGTCGCGGACCCCCCACCTCAAGTTCCTGGCGCGGTCGCGTCCAAGCCCAAGGCGCAGCGGTGCCTAGGGTTGGCACCGCCGCCGAGGCCTGCCGCCGCCGCCCCTCTGACCGTCCCCTGCGCCGCCAATGGGCCCGCCGCCGCCGCCGCGTCCGTCTCCTCCCTCGCAGGCACCATCCCCTGCGCCTCCGCCGCCAATCGGAAGCAGAGGAGGCCGCCACGCGACCCATCCGCACCAGCGCCGGGGAAGCGGCCAGGGGTGAAGAAGAAGGCTACGTCCTCTGTGGAGCCTCCCCTGGCACCGGCGGCCTCCATGGAGCCCGAGGCGAGCTCGCCTGCTCCCGTGCCAGCCGGCGCACTGATGGTGCTCGACGGAATGCCAACAAGGTATAAATGTTTTTCTTCTTTTCTTTTGGTTGTAAATGCATGTGTAAGTCAAATATATGTAATTGTATGCTTGCAAATGCATGTCTAGAACAATTATATTTGCAACTTAGAAATTGTTGTGGTACTTGTAGCATGGACGATGAAAATTTCATGAACTACACTTGTGGGGATGCACCGGCGATGCCATCACAAGAGTATACACAAGAGGATGAGGGTGAGGGATTTTTTGAACCTATTCCTAAAAGGGGAGGGGAACTAATTTCTCTCAAAAGGAAGATGAAACATTGTGCAATGCATGGAGAAAAACTGGTGTAGATGCAATTGTTGGGAGAATGAACAACAAAGCTCAGCCTATTGGGACCGTATCCATGAGCTCTACAAACTTCTTCTCAAGGGTGACATGGCTAGGTGTGCCGGCTCTCTTCAAAACCATTTCCATACAATTAATGCGGATTGTTTCAAGTGGTCATGTTGCTTGGCTCAAGTTGATCGTCTCAATCCAAGTGGGACTAACGCCGAAGATAAGGTAGCTCAACATTGTGCAATGCATTTTATGTTACCTTTTCATTTATGTTGCTTTGCTCAAGTTGATGCTTTACTTGTATCTTTTGTAGCTCAACATTTCTCAAAATTTATTCATGGAAAAACCTAAGAAGAAAAGGGGCAAACAAGTAGCGGGGAAGCCCTTCACTTTGTTTCATTGTTGGAAAATCCTCGAGAACGATGTGAAATGGAAAACCCGGCCCTCCAATGAAATACCAAACAAGAGGAAGGCTCCTTCTAGCTCGGTTGGAGATGCTTTTGTGGTGGACTCCGATGATGATGGAGCAAGTAGCCCAACTCTTCCCTCATCGGTCAATAGAGGAAGGCCGGATGGAAGGAAGAAAGCAAAAAATGCGAGGGCAAATGGAGAGGAGGGAGGCTACAAGCAATCATTGGACAACATGATGGAGATGAGGAAAGACATTGCTACGCAAAGGAGAGAGATGAAGACCAAGGAAATGGAGGAGATGAGGGAGGCTGAGGAGAAGAAGTTGGCCGCCAAAGAGAAGTTGGCCGAGATTGAGGCGAGGAGGGCAGCCGCCGAGGAGAAGTTCGCCGAGATCGAGGAGAGGAAGTTGGCATCCGAGGAGATGACCAAGAGGCTTGAGAATGAGCAAAGGATCATGTTTATGGATCCAAGTGGCCTAGATGAGAAGGCTCGGGCTTATCTAGAGATTTGTCGTGACCAAATCTTGACTGCAAAAGGTTACTACCCAAACAATGGTGGCAATGGGGACGGTGCTATTTGAGCAAGACATTATTGCACCGATGATGAACTTTTAGTTTGTGGTGTTGTTCATGCACCACCGATGATGAACTTTTAGTTTGTGATGTTGTTCTTGCACTATGCCCTCGGTTCTATGCTTGGTGAACTTTTAAATTCGCAATATTTTGGATTGGTATTCCGATGATGTTTATTTGGATGTGATGCTCTAATTATTGTATGTGTGGAAATCGGATGTTCATTTCATTGATATATGCAATTGTCTAGTATTGGCTTGCTATTCTAGTTTTGGATTGCTATTATACAAAGGCTGCGAAAGCACAAATATAGGTTTGGCTTTGTATACCTTTTCTCTCCTCTTGCTATACCCAGTTTTTACAAATCCATTTTACAAATGCTGTTGGAGATGCTCTAAGGCATCACCCGGGGCCATTTGCCAGTCATTTTATTTTTTGAGGTAGCCCATTTGGCAGTCAGAACTCAGTCCTAATTAAGGACTCGCAAGTAACTGGACTGGGACCTATCAGTTTTTTTAGTGCAACCATAAACTGCAATTATAAGCAAGCATTTACTACGTACCTTTGCGAGGATAATCTCATCTTAGTCATCTGGTTAATTTGTTTCCAAAATATTCTTACGGCCGGATATCCATAACACTAATTATCGTCTTTTTTTAGGGGCACTAATTATCGTCTTTTTTAGGGACACTAATTATCGTCTTAATTTGTCACCAGAGATAATTAATTTGGGACGAGACCACGCATCTCTATATATTTGCCGAATGCAGGTTGCAACGAGGCACACATCGATCGCAGAACGGACAAGAAGCTAGTAGTCATAGCTTCAAGAAAACAGCTAGCCATGGCCGTGCACAAGAGCGCTGCCGCGGCGGCTCTTGTCCTCCTGCTGCCGCTCATGCTCTCTTCCGCCGCGTCGGCACGTCAACTGTCGACGGTGGGGACGACGAGCGCACACGTCTCGGAGGTACCGAGGCAGGTTCCTTCAGGACCGGACCCCATACATCACGACCTCCCAAGGCCGCCCCGCTACTCGCCGCCGCCACACCACTCGCCGCCGGCAGGGACGGGCGCACAGGTCTCCGGCGTGCCGAGGCAGGTTCCTTCAGGACCGGACCCCATACATCACGACCTCCAAGGCCGCCCCGCCACTCGCCGCCGCCCCACCACTCGCCGCCGGCAGGGACGGGCGCACAGGTCTCCGGCGTGCCGAGGCAGGTTCCTTAAGGACCGGACCCCATACATCACGACCTCCCACCGCCGCCCCGCCACTCTCCGCCCCACCACCCGCCGCGGCCGGCGCCTTCTCAGCCATGATTGTTGCGCGGCGACGTGTGCATGTATGTAGTTACACCCGAGAGAGAGGGGTTTCAAAAAAAAATGTAGTTACATCAGAAGAGCTATATAGCCGAGCTGGGATATATAGACCCAAATAGCTACAAGGATCATTGTGTCGATCGAGGCTCCGTTTTATCATAGCCAATAATAAAAGCTTTATATGGACGATTTGTTCTTAAAGAAATTTTAAGATCCATCCTTTTTTCGACGAGCCGTTCATTACTCTGGATCCATTTTAACGTCGATGTAACCTCTATTAAGTCAAGTAGTGGTTACATATATCACAAGTTATTTGGCTCTCACCCTGTAATGTTACATACTTCCTCTGTAACTAAATATAAGACATTTTGGTAGCTCAAATTATATATGGTTGCAGTGAGCGTTGTCCGCAGTCCTATCAGGAGCGTACCCACGTTGAACCACCGGGGTGCCAAGGACACCGGGTCCAAGATCATTTCCTTGGCATTTTTCACATGCGATACAGTGTGTGACACCCCATTTTTAAGCGAGAAATAACTGTGATCTACGAATGGACATCCGGCAATTTTCTCGTTAGGTCCACCCTCTTAATGGTTCATATGTATTACTCCAATACCCTTTTTTTTTGACACATCCAACTCCCACTTCTATTCAACGATCATCCACATACAGAGTACACAGATTGAAAACAAGGAAGAACAACAAAGCAAGGAGGGAAGAACAAAACCAGGAGCACCGAGATCGCCGACCACGCCGGCGTCGGAGACGAAGGAGACCACCTTCCAGCTTGCCACTGCCAGGGAACTGTTTGCCCTATAGGAGACGCCGCCATGCCCGTCCGCCGCGCCGCGGCGGAGCTTGAAACGATGAACGGCCGGGGCGAGCGCCCCCCAGACCCATCTACACCACCTTGCCGTAGCCGCCGTCGAAGCCGTCGTCGGAGGGAGTCGAGGATCCCGGCGAGCTCCAAGATCCGACCAGTTCCCCCGCCAGGACGGAGGCCGCCACTGGATCTGGCAGGGGAACAAGACACGGCGCGGATCCACCGATCCGCGGGTGCCGGAGAAGCAGACGCGCCGGCCCGGGGCTCCACGAGCGCCGCCGCCGGAGAGGGCACACACCTGCAGCAAAAACCACGCCAACGACACCAGCACCTCCACGGCGCCGCCGGCTGCCCCAACGGAGCCTACCTTATGTACACGCGTGACGCGGGGATCCCCCACCCTCCCGCCGCCGAGGCGGCCGTCGGAGGGCGAGGGATCCGGCGGATCGACGGCGAGAAGGTGGTTCGGACGGGGAGATCACAAAAATCGCCCTACCGCTACAGTGAAGAGGGAGGGGAGACGACCAGCGCGTCTGAGGGGAGCACTGCAGCCTATTACTCCAATACCCCACGACAACACGAGAGATATTTTTTTTTTTGAAAGCCCACGTATATTCCACATATTACCACGTACAAAGTACATAGTACAAATACAGAAAACAAGCCCTATACGTAGGGGAGATAGAAACCAGAACGAACAACAGCGACTTCTCCGGCGACGGCGATGAAGACCGGCAGCCCCCAGCTATCCACGCCCCGAGGATGCCTCCTTCCTTGAAGAAAACGCCGCAGAGCTCGTCCGCCGCGCAGCGACGGATCTTGTACCGATAAACGGGCACGGCGAGCATCCTCCTGCCCAGCAACACCACCTTGCCGAAGCCGTCTTCGATCCCGACGCCGGCAGAAGCCGCCGCCCTCGTCCGGCTCTGAGTTCCAGCCGCCAGATCCGCCGCCAGCACGGATCTGACGGAAGCAAGTCGCACGCGACGACGACGAGCTCCGGAGAGCTCCACCGCCGGAGAAGGCCGCGCCGACACCAAACCACCCGCCGCCAGCTCCACCTCCTCCTGGACGCCACCGGCAGGAACACCACCTATCCTACTATGTACAAGCCGGAACCGGGGATCCCCCACCCTCCCGCCGCCGAAGCGGCCGGCGGAGGAAGGGCATCCCACGGCTCGGCGGCGAGCACGAGTGGAACGGCGGAGGTCACCCAAAAAGTCGCCCTTCTCCTGCTACAGTGACGAGGAGATAAGGTCGGGGGGAGCACTGATCTCAATCCGACAACACGAGAGATACTAGTAAGCCGATAATTGTAAGTGCTTGACATTTAAAGCTTATGCATGGAAGAAAATGTTGATGCCAACCAAGGGTTGCTAAACTATACAAATTTGACTTATTCTACTCTATCCAAGTCGTATTAGTACATACTCCCTCCGTTTTTTAATATAATATGTTTTAGAATTTGTTCACATGCACATGTACACAAATATATATAGACATGTATTGATGTACATGTTCACTCACTTTATTATGTATCTAGACAACATGTGCAACACCTAAAACATCTTATATTAAAAAACGGAGGGAGTACATGTTTTGCTTGCACGTTGCAACGCTGATTTTCTAAACTTGATGATCTCTTTGGTTGCTGCAAAGTAGATATATCACTGTAATGAAGATTTACCGTACCACTTCCTACCAAATAAGCACATATCGCAACTTTGTGTAATTGTAATTCGTGTCATTGGCTGCGACATGCCATTTATTTTCAACAAGTTGTGTGCGTATAATTACAGGCATCCTCCGAAAACCATCTCATCTCATGCCATCATTAATCGCCTGCTTATCTGACCGATGAGATAATAGTCAACAGTTAATGTTCTTAACTTGTAACCAAATAATTTCAGACGACTCATACATCATATTGGCCAGTGTAGGGGGAGCAAGTATCCAGTGGAAACCAACTTTCAATAGAAACTAGTGAAAACCACGAAATTATTATATTTAAAAGTTCTGAAACTTTCTCAACAAAAATGATGTACGTTGGGAAGGTTGAATTCTATAGACATGCAAATTTGCAAGTTGAAACTCAAAAATGTTAAGGAGATATGAAAAAATTACTACTAATATTCATTGTTGAATTTGTCATTTTAATAGCTCCTACACAAATTTGATTTTCAATTTGCATGCCTATAGAACTCTACCTTTCCAACGTAATGCATTTTTGTTGACAATTTTTCAGAACTTTTACACATGATATTTTCGTGGTTTTCACTGAAAGTTGGTTTTCACTGAATATTCTCTCGTGTACGGGGTGTCACATGAGACGACTTCTCAATATATTATGATGATGAAATTAGTACACAAGTGGTGTTGAGATTAATCATGCTTTGTTTCGCTGCAATTTTTATAAATTTTCAGTGTGTGTTAATTCTCCAACACCTCTAGGGTCCTGGGGAGCCTAGTGTATTTGGGTATTGGTGGTTCGATAGATGTACTTGGTGTTTGGAAATTATCATAGGTGCTATCAAGTCAAAATTTTGGCTAATGGTGCAACCTTAAGTTCAAGAAACAATGTTTGACGCAACAACCTCCTGTCAATTTAAAGCACATAAAAAGGAACCTACTCCCTCCTTCCGATCTGTTAAAATTGTCACCAGAAAACAACGTCACATGCACAACTCGTACGCAAAGCTTGCAACGGGTTTTTCTTGGATCGGAGGGTTATTATTCTTATTTGTTGCCTCTATAGATTGACATTTTGTTACTTCAATGCTCTACAAGCTTAAGGAGTACTATATTTCCTGAACCTTATAAAATAATATATGGAATATGTACCTGAGGATAAAAGTTACGAGTTAGAATTTGAAACAAATCATCTTAGGCCCACATATTAATCTAATGTCTCAGTAATTAAGTAATTTCTATAAAATGTGTTTTGGTTGCACATTTAGTACATGAATAGGAAAGCAACAATCACCCTTTACAACCTCGTACAAATAATGAGTATTCGTTAGTCATGTCACTATAATTACATAATCTATTTACCTCCAGTAAAATGTATCCTTACAATTGTTTGTGGTTGTCATACCATTTCTGCAAAAAAAAACCAAAGGTTAACAGATCGATAGAAGTTTCGACCATGAGCGTTATATTTTCTAGAGGGGCAGTTCACATATTGACAAAATAGGTATTTCACGTTGTTAAAGAAAGTTATTTGAGAAATCATGAAATGAAAAGGGATTACTACATAAGAGAGGTGTTTGTCTCCCGGGTGCATATGGACCCTTTATTTAAAATGCAATCTGAATGGGCAAACAAATGTTCGGGCATAGATTTTAACATTATATGTGTTCACAGAGTTGTTTCACGAAAAAGCGACATTTTTTTTGCTGGTGTAAAAAGACAAAACAAATGCTGCTAAAATAAGACTTTTCACAAGATTTTTTTTATCTTTTTAACGTGGGCATAAAAATATATGTTTTCTGCGAAACTACAGTGAACACACATAATGTGAAGATGTATCCACAAATTTTTATTTCAGAGTTTTATGATAATTTGAACTATATTTTTAAAATACCGGTGCATATGCACCCCGAGACAAAGTGGATTTCACCAATTACATCCATTAACCCTATGATTTTAGTCTACAAACTTACCATACAAGTAAGTGTGCCAGACTATTTTACCCTTAGACAATGGATTTCAACATTATATTTGTTTCTTACAACGCATGAGGTAAGTGAATCATCCAGCTCCTCTTAGAGAATGCACAATGCAAAGTGCTTATGTATTAGTGCTTATATTGCCCCATCATTAAGCACCTACGTACATTCTCCGGAGAAAACTCCGTTTCTGACTATGCTGGTTAGACCGAACGATGATGCCGCTTGTGCACTGTTACCTTCCCGGAGGCGTCATTTTGAAGAATCTTTCATGGAGTCTAGATGTTGCTATTGGTGGTGGTTTGTTATGCTATTGCGAGTCTCTAGTCGTTTAGGTGGGATCTTTTTCTTCAAAAAAATCTACATACAAAACAAGACAAATTCCGGTAAGAATGAAACTTGGAACGAGCAACGATCGCCTTCTATCTCGTACTGTTTGCAGTCAGATTTGTTTTTCCTTGAAGTGGAAGATTGTTTGGAGCCTCTGAGGTTATGAGATAAACTTGCGCGTTCCTCGGACCAGGCTGGGTTTCAGGTCAGGCCTAAAAATTCCCGTCGTGCAATATTTAGGCCCGAACCCGGCACAAAAAACATAACGGGACAAAATTTTAGGGCGGAACCTGGCTCAAAGAGAAAAAAAGAGCAATTTCAAGCCTCAGCGTAAGCTGCCCGATTTTCCAAGCCTGAGCCCGGTTCAAAATACACAATGAGACAACATTTCAAGACCAACCAGGTTTTCGGGCCGGGATCGGGACGAGTCGTCGGGCCGCGCTGCCCATGCCGAGTGAGCTCGTACTAGTGACTATTGTAGTGTTTTTTCACTACGAATACGTATAGATTGGTCTCCGCCTTCAACCGGGAAGGCGTTCCCACTCTCACCAGTAGGCCCCACTTGTCAGTCAGCATTCAGGACCCTCCGTTCTCTGTCCCGCAAGTCGAATCGCGCGACCCCAACTCCGTCGACGGCTCGATCGATCTCGGCAAACCGGTCCCCTCCTCCTCCCCGTCTCCGGCGACATCGCAGCGCGTCGCGCCGGCAGCGAAGGCGCAGGGAAAGCGATGGACGCGGAGCTCCTGGAGCTGCAGCGGCAGCTGGAGGCGGCGCAGAGCGCGCGGTCCAGCGTGCGGCTGTCGGAGCGGAACGTGGTGGAGCTGGTGCAGAAGCTGCAGGAGCGCGGCCTCATCGACTTCGAGCTCCTCCACACCGTCTCCGGAAAGGAGTACATCACATCCGTAAGCCGCCCTTCCCCTCCCCGTACACGCGTGCCCGCGCGCATCTCTACTACTCCCCTGTCCCCTCGCAGTCTCTCCGGAACCAGATTCACCTCTTTGCGGGGGACGGGTTGTAAATAGACTCCGTTGTCATGGAGCGTGGAGAACGTAGCTTGTATCTGGGTACCAGTGGTTCGAATTATGGACTCAGTGTTGTGCTATTTTCATCTTCGTTTATGTCCTGTTGTAATCACTCGACTGAAAAAAATAGGTTATCACTTCTGTAGGATGCTTTAAATCTAGAGCATTCCTGGAAAATTTATCCAATTGCGTAGTTCTTGGTGATGTTCTTTTAAAGTATTGACCATATATGCAGTCATCCATGTGAGAGGTTTTGATTCAATTGCGCGTTTGTATTCCTCGAGCTTAATAAGAGTGTTGGTGAGTCTTATCTGAAATTGTTGTAGTATACAAATATAAATTGCTGTGGTAATTTCTGTCTGCGGTAGTTCTGTTTAACGCCCTTACCCAACAAAGAATGTGCAGAGTTTAGCTAATCCAGCATCCATGGTCATCTATGGTGTGGCAGGACCATTTGAAGCATGAGATTAAGATGGAGATCAAGAACCGAGGGCGTGCATCACTAGTCGATTTATCAGATATCCTGGGGGTG
Organism: Poa pratensis; assembly: GCA_947311845.1. Lineage (NCBI taxonomy): Eukaryota > Viridiplantae > Streptophyta > Magnoliopsida > Poales > Poaceae > Poa > Poa pratensis. The sequence continues at coordinate 18,712,995 of CAMZMU010000039.1, forward strand.
GATCTTTACCATGTTGAGAGGCAGGCACAGAAGGTCGTAAGGAGGATCCAGCCTGATGTTGATCAACGGCGAGATCATGTCACAGTCTTACTGGGACACTGTGACAGAAGAGATAAATGAGAAGTTGCAAGAGCGCAGCCAAATTGCCTTGGCTGAGATTGCTGCACAGTTACACATTGGATCAGAGCTGGTCGTTAATATCATCGAGCCACGGCTTGGAACTATTGTAAGTCTGCTATCTCAGTGTCTCACGTTACACGTGGTTTTTATCTTACCTGATTTCATTCGACTGACATGGTACCATTATTATAAATCCTTGCAGGTGAAAGGAAGGCTAGAAGGTGGCCAGCTATACACTCCAGCGTATGTCTCACGAATTACTGCCATGGTCCGTGGTGCGACAAGGGGTATAACAGTTCCGACAAACTTGCCATCTGTTTGGAACTCCTTGCAGCAACAGCTCCAAGAAATGCATGGTTCTAATGGAGTTTCGGTGGAAGGTTCATTCTTCCAGTCCATTTTTGCCGCCTTGCTAAAAGAAGGCGCTGTACTTGGGTCTCTCCGTGCGGGAGTACATTGGACACCAGCTGTAAGATCTGAATTTGAATCCATATTCAGAATTCTTAAAGCACATTTAATGATGTGATTATTTCTCCTTTTATAGGTTTTTGCGCATGCTCAAAAGGAAAGCGTTGACGCTTTTTTTTCACAGGTTGAGGCATCTCTAGCTTACACTTTAGTCCCTAATATTTTATAACATGTTAGAGCTAAAGAATTTCCAGCTATAACATGTTAGAACTAAATAATTTCCAGCTAGTAGCACAAGTAGGCTTTGCAGAACCACATGTGTATTGACCAAGACAAGGTCAATACTCAATACTGCTAAATGTCCTGCTTTGTATCACTACTGATCCAGTTCTTCCACACACGACCATACAGTTTTACTCCCATATCTTGTTGCATCATATGAAATATTTTTCTGAATTTAGCATAATAAGTGTTTGTTATGATCACGTACTCTGCATTATTGTTATGCCTTATCTTCTTTTGTTTGTTGACTTCTCCATTTCTGTACAGAACTCTTATATTGGTTACGAAGTGCTTCAGAAACTCGCAATTCCTCAGCCTAAACAATACTTGGAGGTACTTGAACCTGTCAATATTCCTTTGCTATTCAAATGCTCTGCATGTTGTTTATATTGACTATCTTATTATCATCTACAGGCCAGATATCCAGATGGCATTGCACTGGAGGCTGTTTTTGTTCATCCTTCCGTTGTCGACATGCTAGATGCTGCTGTGGGTGATGCCATCGAGAATGGACATTGGTATTGTGACTTGTCACTGTTATATGCTCTGATGTCCTAACTTGGCATGCATGATGCATCCTCGAAAATGAGGCTCTCAGCTGTCTTGGATGGTCCCTGTACACATGGTGTGGAACTAATAAAACTGGGTTTTCATGTGGGGAATACCCTACCACTGTCAAAACATGGGCCAGAGCCTCCATAGCTGGCTCACAAACCAAGAATGGTGCAGCCTAAGCAGGCAGCATCCTCTAACTTACCCATTAAGTTAGGACTTCAGGAGTTGGAGATAATGTTAGGACAAAAGAAACTAGGTTGGTTGCACTCCACCTTTAGCTGTATCCCTCTATAAGGGGATGGAATTATCAGCAAGGGTCACGCAAGTCCCCACTTTCTATCGCTCTCCGTGGCCCCTGCGCACCCTTTTCTCCACGCCATTACACCCAGTTACACACTGCATCTGGTTACGACACGTGACAACTGACAAGTGTATGACTTATGAGCTATTAACTATATCGGAGTAGAGGAGAAAAGTGATAACAGGGTATATAAATAAATTAATAATCAGTAGCATTAGTTCACTGAAGTAGCTGGGACTTCACAGGGTTTCTCAACATTTCGCATATTATATATTATTGTGTTTTCCCCCTAATTGACTGTTAGTAATCCGTTTTGCTTCCTAGTTTAGCATATTTAAACTTCCATTGCTCCAATATACCCTTTATTTTTTCAGGATTGATTCTCTTTCGGTCCTTCCATCGTACATCAGTGGCTCTGATGCAACCAAGATATTGTCCCTTTGTCCATCTTTTCAGAAGGCAGCCAAGGTTGGTGTATATATAGTCAAGTTTTATGTATTTTTCATGATGGCCACAACATTAAAATTCTTTCTTTGCAGTCTTCTAAGGCAGTCCTATTTGGAGAATCATGTGTCTTCAGTAATGTGTTTATTAAGGTGATTTATCAGAGCCTTCTTCTTGCACTTGCGATAATCTTCGTGCACTCATGTCTGCACCATCGCAGTATATCATCTAAATGAGTACAACGTGTCTGTTCTTTGAACCATTTCAGGGCATTTTTGATCGACTTGAGAAGGAGATCGACTCCCTTGGTATTAAACCTAATGCTGGTCAAGGAGCTCCCATGAATATGAATTCAAGTAGTGAGCATAGGGCAGGATCTGCCCAGTACTCGGACACAAAAGAAGTTGGTGATAATGATACCAGCAGTACTGTTTCATCAGACAGAGGGTCAAAGAAGAAAAGAGGGAAAGTGGCGGGGTCTGCCAAAGGTGGAGCACTTGAAAAGGATGATGACACTGAAGAAATTATCCCTGTTAAAGGCAAGAAAGCTCATAGGAAAAACAAGGATGCTGGTTCTTCAGGGGATGCGAAACGCGGTGGTAAAAAAGCCAGAGAAACCGAAAGAGGAGAGTACAAATATCTTTCCTGATGAACTGATACAGCAAAAGGTTTTGGCTGTTGCTCCAGAGTTAGAAGAGTTGGGAGGTCAGGAAACTAAATAAGATTGCCATATTATTTCTACTTAGTTGAAACTGCACTTCTATAAATTTCCTAACTTTTTAAATCAACATTAGGCTCAGATGACTTAAACGGCCCAATTAAATTATTGGCATCTCACCTGAGACCAATGCTTATTGACTCGTGGAAGAAGAAGAGGAATACCATGTTGTCAGAAAATGCTGAAAGGAGACGAAGTGTGCTCGATAATCTGCAAAAGCAGCTAGATGAGGTAATCAGCTATTCAACTTTTGCATCCCATTTCTGTTTTTTTTTCTGTAATATAGTTGTTATTTTTGTGTTTCTGGATAGTTGCCTTGGAATTGTTGGCTCATTGCTAGTCAATTCTAAATTGCTTGCCTTCATTTCTCTTATGATGCTAGATAATTTAGCTTTTTTCAATATTATTCTTTGTCATATCAGGCAGTCTTGGATATGCAACTCTATGAAAAAGCTCTGGATGTGTTTGAGGATGATCCTGCTACCTCCGTAAGCTGCTATAGGCATCATCCTCACAAGACCGTTCTCTACTCAACAATTTAGCAGCCTTTACTTATGGTCCATTTTTATCTGTTTCTTGTTTCCAGGGCATATTACACAAGCATCTACTAAGAACTGTGGGTACACCAATAGTCGACAAGATTTTGCTTACACTGGTAACTCCTAGAAGCTCATGCAGTGGGGTTGTCGCAAGTTTATAAATCATAAATAGTTTATTTGATATATCTATCTTGGCTTTAATTTTGCACTTGCAACAGAACACTTAAAATAACATGCAACCCTGCCTGTGTCACTTGTCTAATTGTAATGTTTGTTATGTGAGGAACTAAGAAACTGTGACTAGCTTATTGCCCATAGTTCAAATTTGAATGATTTAAATGTTATTGCAAGCTACTTCTCTGACCAGTGCATACTTTGCACTAAACTACTGATAGGATAAGGACAACAAATTGAAGAATGGAATGGAGTTTGAAGACAGTGAAGAACAGCATGCTCAATTGAGTACTACTGACCGTACTTTTCTGGTATAGTTAACTTATTTCATTCTTCTACGTAATATGTAATATTTTAGCTGTCAATCCTGAATGAAAATGTCATTTTGTTTAACTTTGTGGACTTGTTCTGTGTTGCAATTTTTTTAATAATAATAATCTTCAGGCAAAGGATCTTCCTGGGCCATTGTCATCAAAAGCTCAAGCTTTAGTCGAAGCGCTGGAGGGAAAGGTCCGTGTGTAACCAAGAAATAATGTCTGATGTATTCATTGAAGACTTGAAGTCCTTAGTTTTGTATATTTCTTCTTCTAAATCTACTATGCCTAATAGTTCAAATTCTGGTAATATGCTTGACAATTTAACATACCACAAAAAAACTTTAGTCTGGGTCTCTGGAATAGAGTACACTTTGGACACTCAACATGCTTGACCTACTGAATCTTATAGATAAAATTCTTCCGTGAAACTTCCTGCTTTATATTAATCACCATTCACAAGACTGGTGAGATATGCTACATTGTAAATACACGACATTCATGATTGCTTATATCCTGCCTATCCTTTTATTTTTTTCGTCATTGTTGACTAACCCATCAACCATCTTCATGTTAATCTTATGTGTGTTCTATGATGCCAAGAATTTGATCCTGTATTAACAAGTCAACTAAATATGGCAACAAATACCCTAAAAAAAGACACGATGTTGAAATTCTTGTTCATACATTATAGATTCAGTTCTTTTTCAGAAGCGTATAGAATTCAAACTAGCGTATATTATAGATATAAGACTGCACGCCAGAAGGATATTCACCAATTTGTTATTTTTTGTTAGTTTATAAAATGTGCAATTCCTAAGGATTACTGTGAGCTCTTTGTTGTCTGAAAAGCATACACTAGGTCACAAACGAACAAGTGACAATAGCTGTGCCTTTGAGAGTTTGAGATACTAACTTCAAATATAAGTGGAATCAAGCTTTTTCTAACCTTTTCCTTGAAATCCACAACAGCGGTTTGATTCATTTCTGGATGCCTTACGAGATACAGCAGAGGAAAGGTAACATTTTATGTTTGTACTTGTTTTCCACATTGGTTGGATTACCAAATTGCTTACTCATTTATTTTCAGTGGCTTGTTATTTAAGAAGCTTGATAAAAGATTAGAGCGATCAATGCTGCATTCCTACCGCAAGGTATGTTCCTGGTATCTTGAGAGCAGTAGAGCACCACATGGTCTAGAAAACCAGTGAGGACTGTCTTTCTTGAGCCGGCCCATACAGACTTGAAATTTCTACCGGTTCATGCTAAGTTTCTGTATAGCTGAACTCTGTTGCTAATTATTTGACACCTCAATTTGCTGTATGAATTGAAGGATTTGATAGCACAAGTTTCTTCAGAGAGTGATCCAGTTTCTTTCCTCCCAAAAGTTGTTTCTCTACTTTTTCTTCAGGTTTGCTTGAAACTAAATATCTTCTTTCTTTCCTGGAAAAGCAAGTCTGGTTTTCTATGTTTATAGGTTGACCTGAGAAAGCACCCGTTTGAATTTTTCATAGGCATACAGTAGAGCTCTTCAGGCTCCTGGAAGGGCTGTTGGTGCTATTATCACTCTACTTAAGGTAATTGTTGATTTTCATTTGTTTTAAGTTATATTTGATGGAGTTTAAATAGGATCTGTTATTTTAACAACAGTAATTCCTTTCCTAATCATAGAACCTTGATATTATTTGTCTTGTATGCTGTTTCGGAAATGTGTCATTTACCTGTCAGAAGATCCTGACTCCATGATTTTCTTATCCTGTCCTTTTGTAACAATAAACTCCTTCCTTGAATTTGCCTTTTCCCCTCCTCTGTGAACAATGGCTAGCGAGATCTGTTTGTATGGCTTGTCTCTCGGCTTAGCTTTGTTTTGGGACAATGAATACTTTAGAGGGGTCTGCTTTCTTGCATGGCAAGATCGATGACAGAGGCAGAGGGGGAGTCCTCAGTCGTCACTGTTGGACATTTTCTGCCCATAGTGCACAAATGAATTGGTTGTAAGAATTTCGACTAGAAATATTGAGGGACTCCAGCTTGTCCTCCAGTCGCTGGAAACTGACTGATTTAAACAATCCTTCTAGCTTATTTTTATATTTTTGAACTGTTCATGATCTGTTGAAACGACATATGAGATTATATTTCCTGTATAGCAGCTCCACGCCCTGCTAGTATTTCCAGAAACCAGTGGTAACCATCAATTTTTTTCCTGTATATTGGATCCCTGGTCGGCAGTCCTCTGCATTCAAGCCGTAGCATCTTAGCCTCTTAGGTTTTAGTTTTGTAGTAGACTTGCAGAATTGGGATGTTATGATCTGTCTGTAATGTTGGCTTATTTTACATATTCAGGTAATGCTGATAATTCTAGCAAAATCTATAACAGCCTGATCGTCCATACCCTCCCTTTTTCAGGACAAGCTACCAGCTTCAACCTTCAAGGTTTTGACTGATTATCACAACACTACCGTGAAAGTTCTCGCACTACAAGCTGCGGCTACGGGTGATGTAAGTCCACTTCAACAGTTTTGGTGTTGCTGCTCATCAATGTGTCAATTATAAAAAGATTAACTTGTTATCATTCCACAACTTTTTGTCCAGTTTCTACCCTGAACTCTACACATGTATTGTAAATTTTATTTTTTGAGGTCTCCCCTTCTATCCTAAATACTCTGCTATAGTTACATACTAACTACATTCAGTGGCTAGCTTACTGTTTCCCTATCAAGTTCATGATTGCTCCTTAACATTTTCTTCTGCTGTTAGTGATCATCTACCAAACAACCATGAACTTGTGTGTGTTCTGTGCTCATTCACGCAATCATGCATTGTCTTGTGTCTTTGCCTCGCAGGAACAAGACTGCACGTCGGATAGAATGATGGAGAGGAAGGACGACCTGGTGGAGAGGCTGATGCCTGAACTGAAATCCCTGGCCCTCGGCACGAGCAAAGAGTGAGCGGCAATGATCGTGTGGATGGCGCGTCGATGTCCATGTAAATACAGAGCATTATCTATCCTCGGCACTGGAGCTAGGGGTGTAATGCGGCCAGCCTGATACTTAAGTCAACTTAAGCGCGATTCTTCACTCGAATTTTATGTAGTGATGACTTTAGATACCTATATGGGGTTCCCCGCTTGCATCTAGAGCTCTTTTCGTCCTCTCGGAGTACAAAAAAGAAAGAAATAGAGGAGCAATGTTGCTTATCTTACTGAAAGAAAGAATCCAAGTCTGGGATTCACTGTGTAGACTCGTGTGACAGCAGAATTAACGTCTCCTGTAGTGTATACTTCAGAATGTGTTCATGACAATCTTAAGAAGACAGTACTGAGTTCATTGTCTCCCTCTGTCGCGATGTTTATCCGTGATGCAGAATGAGGGAACCAAAATAAACGTAAATGGTATTCTTCTAAGTCACAAAAACGTAAATGGTAGACTTTCTCTTGCTGCCTCTGGCAAGGTGGGCCCGGCCCAATTTCTTTTTTCTTTTGACCTGGCCCGGTCCAATTTCAGTAAGATGACGAGTAACAGATGCTTGTTCTGTAAGATGTTTTAGATGTTTCTAAATATATACATTAAAATGTGTCTAGATAAATCTGTATAGATATGAATTTGGACAAACGCTAAAACATCTTATAGTTAAAAATGGAGGGAGTAGCTGACATACAAGTGATTTTCACTACAGTAAAATATTCCGAAGGAAAGTAAGTAATGTATGACTACAGTGTACATCGTCAGGAAAAAATTCCAAGGAAAAATGATGCGATACACTACAACGTGAGAGCACCATTTGGAATCCGGAACTCCGTCCCGTTTTCAAAATTCAACTCTTCAAAAAAAAAGGGGCAACAAACATATGCCAGTGTTCTAAATGTGTGAAAAGTTTCGTGATGAAGTAAATTTTTGATGCTCTGTACATAAAAACAAAATCAGTGCAAAAAAACAAAATCAATAATCATTTGTGGCAACAAACATATCCTAAAATGAGCAGATTTTTTTTTCACGGAGCACTCCACATGTCATTTCACCACCACGAAACTTTGCACAATAACATATGCTTGTTGCCCATTTTTCCAGATTCTTTTAAAGTGTTTTCAAAATTGTTTTGAATTTCAAAAACGGGCAGGAAGGAGTAAAAGGATATTTCGGGAAAGTTTCACCTACTTTAAACTTAAAAGGCTTCCAGGAGGCGCACGAGAAATGTGTACCGTGCAATCTCGATCAAACGGCCCCAATTACCTCCCGGCAAGGACGCGACCCACACGAACACGTAACCGCGCCGTACAGAGTCCTCAGTTCCTCACCGGCGGCCGCTCCATCTCTCCGAACCCGGAGGAGGCGGGAACCTTCTAGAACCTTCGACATGGTGGTGCTGCACGTGAAGTCAACTTCCTCCTCCTCCACGTCGCTGTCGCCGGTGGAGGAGGAGGGATGGAGTTCCTGCACGAGTGCGCCGCCACCGCCGCCGTCGCGGACGTGGCGGCCGCGCTCGCCGGCACTGCCTGCCTCCAGGCCCGCGTCCTCTCCCTCTGCCGCCGCCTCCGAGGTGAGCGGAAATCCCCGGTACCACGCCACCAGATGCAGCGGATTAACGAATCGAATCGAACTGACGCGTTTCTGTTGCTGTTGCAGAGAGGTGCGCGGACGCGCATGCGGCGAGCGGCGAGCTTGAGAGGGCGCTGTCGGAGGCCGAGGCCTACGCCTCCAAGGTAAGCTTCTCGATTCGGTTCACGAGCTGTTCGGATCAGATGCCTACGTTTTCTTCATGTTTCGTCGATTTGTTTGTGGGGGTTGGGTAGAAAGCGCACTGGATTAGTGCACCAGCCTTAGAATCAAACTCCATAAATGGTCCATCAAACCGAGTAAACTAACCTTGGAATAAAGCTCCAACAAGTGGAAATGGTGACAAATGTGCTTTTATACTATTCCCTAGTGGCGGTATGCTACTACCGCATCATTTTACATTGTACTACATTGCATGATAAGGTGTGTGGCTGCTCAATAACAATTGGCAAGTGCTTACAGTTATGCAATTATTATGCCGGCGTCGAAATGGGGTTCGTTTTACTGGAAATGGGAGTGGCATGGAAGCGTGTTATGTGCTTGTTTGTGAAAAAGGACATGCGAATTTTAGGGCCTTCAATCCCCTGTTATATTTAAGGGGATATTTAAGTGCGAAATTGTTGGATTTTTATAGCATTCTTCGAGAACATTTTATTTTCAAGAAAATGTAGATGAGAGAAAGTTAGCTTTTGCTAGGGCGCAGATCGTCGACAATTGCTTGGTTAAGGTTGCTGGTTTTTGCCCGGTGTGGGTTACCCTGTTTCTTCCATTGGGATTATTGTATTCGGTTGTTCTGGTGGTGATTACTGTCTCAAGCAAGATGAATAATTTTGCTTGGTTCTTGCTCTGTATTTTCTAAATCGGGAAAGAAAAATAAAATTCAGCCTCTCTTTAGTCCAATAAAATATATTATGTAAAGGTTGTTGTATTGTGGGATGTGAAACTAATTTCGCCAGTGGGATATGAAATTTAGAGCCTTCAACTTGTGATGATAGTCCCTTGTCAGGGTGTTTCTGTTGAGGATGTTGAGATCTGTCTGAATCTTATTCCAGGTACAAGTGCGGCATAACAAATTCTTGTCCCCTTGTGCTCTAAAAGAACACATCAAGAATATCGAAAGGACAGCCGTTAATGTGCTACAAGAGTCTGCGGAGGCATTGTGTCTGTGGCATCCAAAATCAGGTAATAGTAATACGGATGAGTTCAGATAACATAGATGTAAATTTGGAAAGCTGTAACGTAGATATGGCAGTCATGGAGAAAGACTGAACTGCACACTAGATAGGTTACTTTTCATATTTTCTACTACCTCCGATCCTAAAAAAGTGTCGTGGGCTGTACTAGGAAGTTGTACATGGCTAGTTGGTTTCCAACGACATTTAAATGTGATCGGAGGGAGTAGTTACATTGAAGCTATCTGAACATTTTAAAAGCATATCAACCTTTGTTAGTTAGTTTCACCTATGAAGATGACAAAGTTTTTTGTCAGAGTTCAAACTTATTTTCCTCTTTTCTTTGGAACATGGGATATCCTCTAACTTACCATGTGGTTCATTTTTGTAAGCAAAATTTAGATGAAAAGCATGACAAGATACAACTTTGGTGGGTTGGAAAAGAGTTGGCTATGGACAAGAAGCTGTCTGACTATGTTGGTACTAATGAGAAAACAAAGGTAACATGCAGCTGTAGTGCAAGACGATTGCTTCAGTTTGTGATTGGTTAATTTTACTATTTTCGTATTAATTTGTGCAGATTGTCATCAGGCTAAGCTTCCCAATGAGCCTTGAGTCTGCTCCTACCCCTCGCTGATCTTTCATAGCTAATTCCTTTTGAGCAGTATATGCATTTATGCAAATTATCCGTGTGTATGGCCGTTTTCGTTTGTGAGAAAACAGAGCAAAGCATCCTCTTCAGCTTTACGTACGAAGTACTAAATGAAAAACTGTACCAGCAGCTTAAAACTGTGGAAACATAACCATTGAGTGCTTCCTAGTACAATGTTCAGGGTATTTGTGGGCGCCAAGCCGTGAGTGAGACAGTTGAGCATGATTCTGCAATTTCATTGTATTCATCCTGTGATTCGATTTTGTCTAGTAGGGAGTGAGACGCTTGAGCATGATCCAACTCTTTATGTTCAGAGAAGTAGCATTGCAGCAGCTGCCTCAGTGAGGGGAGGCGGGGGGGCACATGCCTGCACCCTTTATCTTCAATCTGGTCTGGTTCAACCGTTGCTGTTTGTATTTAGCTTGCTTGTCCTCATATGCATGTCTCTGTAGTTTCTATGGACAAACACACTCTGAGCAGCAAAAGGTGTAACATTTTTTGCACTATGTATTGCAGGCATCTTATGCAGGTGCTTTCGCTTTCTTCTCTATTAGGTCGTGATCTTATATCTGGGTAAATTTTGCTTAATACATATGGACTATGGTACATTGTGGGAGAATATGTGGTGGTTCTACGGAGGGCAAAACAAAACGTGTGGGAGTCCGATAGTTTTCTGGAAAAATCAATACTGGGTTGAGAAGCCAGGGTATGTGCATTGCTGCAATCATGGAGCTCCGAGCTGCGAAAAATTGTAACACGTGACATATGGGCGGTGCCTGCCTGAATGCAACTCTTGGCGTATGCAGCTTGGAGGAGTCAGGAAGTAGGAAGGAAATGTGACTCGTGGGAAACCAACACTGTTCAGGAACCGGCCAAGGCCAAGGTATGGTTTTGGCACTTCTCTCACTAGAGATTAACCTGTACTGATCTTGTAGATGGTGCCTCCTGTCTACAAGCCTAAAATTTAACTAACATGTAGATCTTGTTAGAATTGAACAAGCCTAGTGTAGATGGTGCCTCCTGCCTACAGGTATAAGTCCTATTTGTCGGATCCCTTGTCTTCTACCTGTAGAAACAAGCTTGACTGTACATAATAATAGTATTAAATTAGCTAGTAAGTAGACTGAATGGAGCATTGAAGCCTATCGTGCCTGGCAGTTGCATTTTACTGTGCTACTAGTCTACTACCACTGTCATCAGCATAAACAACCATATCTTGGTCCATTGGTTCAGTGAAATGTCCATTATAATACGCATTTGCTCCATAACTTTGACCCGTCAGTCAAACTACCTGCTCCTGTCCTGCTGCTGCAAATGCAATACCACAATGCAACCACCAGATGCTAGTTAACAGCCGAACAGTAATTCCATTGTTCTCTCCTGCTTCATCTCTGCCAAATTTCATTGTAGTATTTCTTTTTCAGGTTTGCAAATACGCTGATGGCCGTATAAAGCAGCACTTGGGGCCTGGTATTTCTGAATGCTGATTTCACCCTTGGATCTGTGGCCTCACTCATCACCGGACGTGTCCAGACCACAAGGAAACAAGTCATTCTGCACGACTGATAGCCAAGGGTGCAGTTGCACACGAACCGAAGCAAGCGATGTGGCCAGCATAAGTGGAGGCCTTTCCCAGTCGTTTGTTGCGATCTGAAACCTCTCTCCTCCAACAGAAAGGTGAAAGCTTTTCTCCATGGCCACCGGGAAGATTCTTTGGTTTTTTGCTCCGTCCAATTCCAAGATGCTGTTGCTAAATCTGTACTAACTTTAACTGTCGCTCCCGGACACGGGGACGGTGAGAGGAGGAGGAGGAGGGAATCTCTCGTGTGCTTGTGCCTTGTGCTCGTCTGGTCCTCCTCCTGCGGTGTGGTTATTGTGCTTGCATCGCATGACCATGAGTCCATGACACATCGCAATCAGAAGATGGACAAGCCTTGGTGGAGGAGAACTGGGAACTTGGCAATCATCAACCCAAAGCTGCTGGCCTTTCGGCCACCCTCTTGTGTTGTCTGGCTTTGGCAGTGACTCGGTGCCCAATGCTGCCTTCCAACTGTTTCAGATATCTCCGATTCATAATTTTCAGCGAACAAAAAAGGTATCTTAGTCCTAGTAGTACTCATCATGGCAGGAAACAACAAAAATGTTCAAATGATTTTCTACAGTATTTGATTGTGCTGTTTAATTTGGTTGTGCAGATGGGACAGCCAGCCATCCCATCATCTTAGCGAAATACTGTTTGGAGGAGCTCTACTCCTCGCCAGCCATGTAACCTAACGAAAAGCAAACGTTTTTCATGGAGTGCATCAGAATCCCTTTGTTTTGAAGCCACGGTATGGCGAGATCCAGCGTGGAGCAGAAGTTGGCAGAGACATGGAGTGTGAGGCAATGTATGCATGCAAGGTAGGTGAAGTGCGTGACCCAAATTTATAACCAGATTGGAATCAATATTTTTCACAGGAGGTATGGTCAAGGAGTGTGTGTACTTTGAGTGGAATCAAATCTGCCACCAAGTCAGTGCCACCCTTGAACAATTTCATCACCACAGTACGCTGCCCCCACAATGGTTCATTCATGGATGAGTGTACAACACCTCTTATCGTCTGGTCAATGAGGTGTAGCAATGCTCTATGGTTGCTTCCCAATCGCAACAACACTTTCAGTCACATGGAGAATATAATCCAAGATGTTAAACAGTTGATGGGCGTGTAGCAATGCTGTGGTGCGTCACAACCCAACAACACTGTGAGGCACATGGAAAATCAAAAGATTAAATAATTTTGATCTGTTCTTCCGAGAGGCAGTGAATAGATCCTTTCATCCAGTCACATCAAGATGGTATAAACAAGAACAGTGGGAAAATCAAAGAGAAGTTCTTGATTCCTTACAAATAATTCACAGACACATTGCTCATCTTCACAAACATCTTTTGCTCCCCCAAAAAGAAAAGGCTTTCTTTGATCAATCAAAGTTAAGCTCATTGCGTCATCCCCTGCAAATCTCCTGCCTCTCTTGCGCCGCCTCACTGACGGTGGCAGCGGCTGCGACGGCAACAGAGGTGGAGGTGGAGATCCTGGGGGTGTTGGACACAGAGTAGAACACCATAGCGCTGGCGCTCCTCCTCCCCTGCTGCAGCAGCTCCTGGTGCGACCTCTTGCAGTGGGCAATGGCTCCCTGTATGGTCCCCTCCTCCGACCCGGCGCTGCTGCTCCGCTTCAGCGCCGGCGTCGCCGCCCTCGCCCGGAGGAAGAACCGTTCCGCGTTGCTGCAGGACGGCGTCGACGACGACGAGGAGGAGGACGACGAGCAGAGGGGAGAGGTCGCCGGCGCCGACCCCTTCGTGGCCACAACCAGGCGCACCCGCCGGATTATGCCGGAGAAGGACCTGCGGTGCGTGCAGAGCTCGTCCTGGTCCAGCACGCTCCCAATCCGCACCCCTCCGCCGGCATTGACGGCGCCAATGTCGCCGGACTTGGCCAAGAAGAAGGACCTGATGTACTCCCTGGACGTCCACCGCTTCATCAGCTTCAGCCTCTTGGACCAAGAGTACTTCTTGCGCCGCCTTGGAGCCGCCGTCCTCTTCCCTCGGTGCTCGCACTGGCGCTCGGCGCCAGCGGCGCCGCCTTGATCTCCGGCACATTCACCTGCTGCTCCTGCAGCAGCTTCTGCACGAGCTGCAGCCGCGGCGGCAGGTGGGGCAGGAGCTTGCCCCTGTAGAAGAGCTCGTCGGCCGGCGACTCGTACGCGGCATCCCTGTGCTTGGACACGCCGCCGGCGCCGGCGCTGCTCTGGAACTCGAACTCCAGGAGCGCGCACTTGGGGGAGGAGGGGGTGAGGTCCATGTCGATGTAGTCGTCCTGGATCACCATCGTCGGGGCTCTCGCCATTGCCACTGCTGAAAGCTGCAATGTTTTGGGTGGAGTGTAGGTGGTTTGTAGGGTTTTGGGGGTTGGAGCTGTGGGAGTTTGTGTTGTGTTGGGTTGGTTTGGTAGAGGAATGCAGTGCAGTGGCAGCACAACAAATGCAAATGCAGAGGCAGAGGAGGCAGTAATGGGTGAAGTTATTGGGAGAGACTGGGGCTTGTGCGTGAGGTGGCACGGAGGCCCTGTCTCTCCCTTTCTGTAGAAAAATGGAAGTGGCTGTGCTGGATCGTCTTGCTCTGTTTGGCTCATTTCTGTCCTTTCAGTTTATGTACTATATCATGGTTTCTGATGAACTTGTTAAACAATGTTTCTGTTGTACTATAAATTAACTTTCTCTCTTTTAGTTAAGCAGAGTGTTTTATTTAGGTTATATATGCTCCTCTGTTTTGAGCATAATCTCGTTGCTCATGTTCATGTTGCAGCAAAAGAAAATGTTCTGGTTCATGAGAAGTCCCATCCAATAAATTCAACCGAGGTGTTTCTGGTCTGCTGCTGCCGCCCACAGAGCAGGATATGATAGAAGCGGCAAGCAAAGCAAAGCGGAGCAGGATATGGTGCGTTTGGTTTGGTGGGTAAAAAGCGGTCAAAAAAGACCGTCCAGGACGCGGCAGTTTTTAAGACGGCACGCCGTATAGCACCCATTGGACGGTGAGCTTTATCCCCAAAGGCCTAGCAAACACACCACCACACCACACCACATCATTTTCTTACTATACAATTTCACTTTTTACTAAACACTAGAGTAGTGCTCATCGCTCTGCATTTACCGCATAGTTGATTGGCTCTTGCTAGCACTGATGCAGTGGGTTATTATGTAATTTTGTACTCCAGTCCAGTATGGTGAAAAGTTGCAGGCAGGGGGCAGGGCATTCATGCGGTCACAAGGGGATGGTGGCTTGTTTGACCACCCTTTGGCCATGGTCCAAAAGAGGTTGGAGCACCCTGCCGTGCTTGTGTGTAGGCAGCACCGTGGCTCGGGCTCGCTACCACATGCCTTGCAGAATGCATTTGTTTTAGCACCGTAGGAGTTCATCATTGTTTAGGTTTTTTTTTTCCGTTGAATCAATGCCATGTAGGTAAAAAAATCTAATGTGACAGGTAATTAATAATGAGAGATGCTTGTGATAATGTTACCTAACATCATGCATTTTAAGGCAAAATGTGAATCACTACACATGTTACTCCCCACTATGGAGATAGTAACTTAGAATAGTAAAACACGTAAATCCATATTGGGTCATATTGTGATAATGTTACCTAATATCACGCATATCTGATATGTAAAAAAGGAGATAAATGTTAGATGTTGGGAGGCAAAACTACAAAATGTCATTTCGATTATTTTTTTAAATATAGAGATCACTGGATCTCGGGAGGCAGAACCACCAGTTTGTGAGGAACAACCCTATTTGAGGATAGCATAAAATCAAACTGTTAGATGACATTTTTCTTTTCGATTTAGATGTTGCTGGTTTAACAAGACCTTTTCACCATCTCGCTCGCGCAGTTCTTCATATCTAAGTTCATGTCTATTGGCACCTACCAAATTGTGTTCGCTTTGTGGGGTGTCGCACACTTGTCCGGCCAATCCAAGGCACCGGCACCCCCAGAATGGCCGGCCCTGTCCATTTTCTCAATATGAATGATTTTCTATCTAAAAAAATGATTGCATAGTCCCATAATAATTTAAATATAGGAAAAAATATAGTTATTACAACAATTTCAAATTAAAATTAAAATTCGATAAGTTTCATAGAACAGGCTCGTGTGCTCGGCGCGCCCACAAGTGCGCGACTAAATCACTCTGCAGTTGATCATGAGTTATTTCATTTCGAATTTGAAGAAGAGTAGTAGCAAGGATTTCAGAAAATTCGGCGGCACGCCTGGTTGTGGGTCGGCGAGGCCCTGATAGTCATACGGCTCATTCTTGACTAAGTTGGCATCACGCTCACTCTCGATGATCATGTTGTGCATGATGACACAATCGTTTATGATCTTCCACATTTGCCCTAGGGACGAAGATAGAGAAGGGTACCTGACAATCGCAAACCGTGCTTGGAGCACACCAAATGTTCGCTCCACATCTTTTCGGACACTCTTTGCTTGCCTGTGAAGTTAGAGTTTGCCTCACCAAAAGGTTGCGGATGGTCTTGACTAATGTCGACCAATGAGAATAGATGTCATCTGCTAGGTAGTATCCCTTGTCATACTCATGGCCGTTAATCACATACTTGCACTCCGGAGCTTGGTCGGCGGCAAGTCTCGCAAACACCGGAGAGCGCTGCAGCGTTGATGTCATTGTGAGAATCGGCCATGCCAAAAATATGTGCCAAATCCACAGGCCATGATCTGTCGCAACCTCAAGTACAATATTGCACGCTCCAATGTGTCCTCCCTTGTACATCCCCTGCCAAGCGAGTGTACAGTTCTTCCATCTCCAACGCATGCAATCCATCAACCATCCCAGGAAATTCTCTCGCTTCACCTTGTGACATGAGCCGAGGTGTGTCTTATTCATTTGGTTCTCTTGGATATTTGGTTCCGAACACTGCATTCACAACCCTTGCAAAACATGTAGGTTGCTTCAAGAGCTGTGGATTCAGATATATGGAGTTAGTTGTCCAAAGAATCTGTTGAACATCCATATGCAAGACACCATATAGCAATATCGCATTTCTGAATGGATGAGAATCCAAGAAGACAAATTCAATCTTTTTTCAGCTCAAAGTGGTCATTGAAGTCTCGAACATCATGCACAATGGTCATGAACACTCTTCTTTGCATCCTAAAGCGTTGGCAAAAGTCTAGATCATTGTTTGCCGGTTTCAGTGAGAAATAATCATTGGAAAGCAGCACATGACCGTTGATCTGAACCGGTTCTTGTTGGCTGACAAGGGTATACATCTCGGGTACCCTACCGTGAGGGTACCTGGTGCACGTGACGACTAAGGCCTAATAGCGAAGAGCCTACTCGAAGCCCAAGACAAGAGCCCAAGAAGATGGAGTACCCTCCAAGATTAGACATAGGCATAGTCGGTTTAGACTTTCCTTACGTGTAAACTAGGTCGGTTACGAACTCCCGAGACCCAGCCTATTTAAAGGCTGGGAGGGGTGCCGATCTAGGGACAAGCCATACTCAAACCACCAAAGCTCTAGCGAGATCGACATATCGCCGGAGCCACCTTGTAACCTCATAATCTCACACGATCAATAACAGACAAGCAGGAAGTACGGTCTTTACCTCCACCCGAGGGGCCTGAACCTGGGTAAATCTTTGCCTCTGCTTGTCAGCCGACGAAACTACCAGTACTACCACGTTCTCTCCCCATAATCTCAACCCTAGGTCCTTAACCATGGGATTTGATGAGTGTACCCCTCGTCATTGGCGTCTTTCCTTTTCTCTCTACCCTCCGTGTTTGGGAGCGATATCCACCTCCGCCCGCGCTGCCATCAGAACGGCGAGAACCAGTTGATTCGCTTCATCATCATCATCACCAAGGTGGATCTCCTCTTCCACCATTTGCCGAAACATAATTTCATCGTCGCTATCCATAGCCTATTGAACAACAATCAATGAACAATGGGGCTACACAATGAATCGACAACAAAGAAAATGACTTCTTGGCAAACAGCCGAACACCTTGCAGGCGAGTGAGAGGGAGTGGCGTTGACAGCTCGAGTTGTGGCGGCGCAGAACGACAACTGACGGAGGCGGCGACAGGCGGGGACTCGGAGTGGCGGGGAGTGGCAACGACGACAAGTTGGTTGGTAACTGGTGACAACAAGGGGTGACGGCTGTGTCGCGAATCGCCGGTCAGGGAAACTGGAGGACGGGGTGGATGAGATGCAAATGATTGTCGACCTATGCCATTCCGTGTCTATGATAGGTGGGCTCGGTCTCTCGGAGGACGTGTCTGGCCGTTGTTCGGCTCCCCCAAGCAGGGCCCCAACTTTGGAGGGTGGGTTGAGGTGTCGGATTGAAATTGGGTCGGGCCGAACACTTGAGGGTGCCGGTGTGGATGCTTTTTTGTGTTCGGCACTCCAATGGGGTTTTTTGTGTGCTTTGGGGGTGCCGTTCGATGCTCTAAGGGTGTGTTCGGTTCGCGTCACCGCGTGGAACGTAACGGGTTGGACCTGCACCCAGCCCAGATTCCTGTGTTCGGTTGGTACTAGAACCAGAACCCAGCGATTCCCAGAAAACGAATATGCCACCAAGATGCGAAATTGGATGGTACCTCCAAATCGGTGGAATCACACCGTTCCGAAGCGAGCGCTCGTCCCTCTCCCTCGCTATCCTCACCCACCCCGTGCCGACCCTATCCTCACCCACGCTCGTCCCTCTCCCTCGCTTTCCTTCTCTCTGGCGGCGCTCGATCCCCGCGATTGGAGCGGCGCCCTCTCCTCCCGGCGATAGGAGCGGCGCGGCGATAGGCAGGAGCAGGCGGCGGGGCGTCGGGGCAAAAGCTGATGGAGCGGCGGGGAGGCGGGCCTCTGCACAGCACCACCGCCACTCACGCCACCTTGGATGGCCCCGCCGTCGTCGGCCGCCGCTCACCCGGGAGCCACCGCCACTCACGCCACCTTGGATGCCCCCCCCCCCCCCCTCCCTTGGCTGACCTCTCCGTTGCCGGCCGCAGCACCTAATCTGAGAGCAGTCGCCGCTACCCTCTCCGCTGCCGGTCGCTGCAGATCGTCCGAGATGCATCGCTGCCCATCTCACTTGGAGCCGCCACCGGCGCAGCTCACCTTGTCGCGGGAGGGCCCGACGACAGTGCCCAGAAGCTCTCCGCTCAATCCAGCGCCGACGGCCGAGTTGCTGCTCAATCCAGCGCCGCTGCCACTCACCCAGCGCCGACGGCCGAGTTGCTGCTGCTGAATCCGACCGGGTAATCTCACAAAGGTGAGCTGAGCCAAACCGATTCCATTTCATCTCTCTAACCGAACACTAGTTCTCTACGATTCCATTCTACCTAATTCCTCAATCGAACACGGGAATGGAACCAACGTGTTCTCTGAGAATGTAACCATGACGTTCCATTCTATTTGGTTCTTGAACCGAACACGAGAGTGAATAAAGTGAACCGGCGGGCACCTGCTCCTACCTATTTTTTTTTTTAAATCTTGATTTAAACCACTTTTGAAAAGTCAAAAAATCTGTAAAAAATCAGATGCATAGGTAATGCAAATCCAATGCGCCGGCAAGTGAGTTTCGTGAAGAATTTGTATTTACGTTGGCTACGTAAAAAAGACAAATTTGCAAATGCTACAGTACTGCTGTATAGCAGTGTATATACGTCATAGATTTATCTTTTTTACACAGGCCAAATGAAAGATCGTTTCTCCACGAAATTTTGTACTATTACTGCATACATGTGTATGCATGTCTCCATTTTTTTTCGGAATTTTTAAACATTCGGAAGGTCCTCGTCCTGGGCAGGAGCAAATGTACCCAGGTTCATCCGGGTATTTCCCAACCGAACACACCCTAACTAACTGGGACAGGGAATATGTGCGTAGGGTTTCTTCCAGCGAGAACTGTAAACTTTATGGCAAAGGACTGACACGGGATAGCTTAGTTTCATATTAATTGAACCCATGAGATTGAGATTCCAGTCAGATTCGAGATCATTGACAACGCAAGTAATGAGATTTCTTTATAGGTTTGGCAGCCTGTGTTCCTGCGACCTAGGGAAGATGTATATCTCGAATACTTTTCCCTCCCTCCTTTTCATTTCAAGCAAAAGAGGGCTATGCTGTAGCGCCCAAGTAACATATTGATTTGCCCACTTGACCCAGATTCGATGTGGATTTGTGATCAGCTACAATGCTAATATAATGACGAGCTGGAATGTTTGTTCTTTGCAAGGTGGGTCTTGTTTGGGTCTCTTCAGATTGAAAAGTAATTTTATTGTAATTTTGGACAATTGTATTACTTCTGTTTTTTTCGAGTTTATTTAGTTTGTACTAATGGAAACCACAGAATTTTTTCTACTTTGCATGCAATTCAAAAGATATACTTTCTGTCATGGCCAACCTCAGGAAAGGTTTTCATCATTTCAATGACAATAATAGCATACAACTATGCCTTATAAATATTGCTACATTTTTCGTGGCACATTGTTTTCAATTATGCATGATTCAATAATCAATATGAAATGGCGTTCAAGTCGTACGAGTTTTCATATTTGCGCTTTCTTGGAAATCAAAGAGGCCATCAACCTATAAGATCACTAGAGAGACCATTTGGAAGTAGGCCACCAATTTTTTTCAGAATGGGACAATCGGAATTTTGTTTCCTACAACCCAAATTTATATGATTAATAGCAAGAGATAGCCAAAAAAGACATAATATCACTGTATTTTGCATACAACTTTTCGTTCTCTTCAACTTCTGACAAAAATACAATGGCACACCAGAAAGGCTATGTTTTTTACAAAGAGGTATCACGTTGGGATTACATAAACTTATCTTGCATGTGCAAATTGGTACAACAACTCAAAAACTGGTTCGATGGCTTCCCTAAACTTCTTGCGGGTGCAAATTGGTACACAACGGTCAAACCAGGGTAAATCAAGCCCGTGTGGCGTCGTAGGGTCATGCGCAGTACACGTGCGGCTCGTGTGAGATATTAAATTAGTGTTTAGACCCTCCAATTCTCTTGAATTGGTAGAACCCGACCCTTATTCATTCCAAAGTAGACTCGATTGATAGACTTAGAAAAAAATCCCCAATTCGTCCCCAATCCCCTCTGATGTAACCTCACCGGCCATTGCCCATCGTCATGGCATCTTCGAGCACCTCTAGCTTTGACTGCCACCCTAGTACGGTTCTCTCCCTCTCTTGTCGCTAGATGATCTCAAGTTGATGGCGATTTTCCTATGGAAGGATGCCCTATTTCGCAAGAGTAGCCTGCAACTGCTCTCTCCCCCCCCCCCCCCCCCCCTTCCCCCCCGAACCGTGTGATGGATAGAGTAGAGATGTAACATATTTTTATTCATATGGCGCGATCGCAATAATTCTTTCTTTAGACCGAGCATACCGTATAGGCCCATGATCGACCATATTTCAACTTTGGTGGTGCCCTATGACCTAAGGCAAAAGGTTGGAGAATTTATAAAGAGCTAATGCTCGGTTTTTAGAAGCTAGAACGAACGAGTTGCCAGCCACTCGATTTTTCCATCGATGGTGAATGACAATTGTGAGTCTACAACGGTTGCCACGTAATAATTTTTAGTGGTTTTGCTCTATGGAATGTCCACTCGGTAGTGACGCCCTAAAGTTGGCCATCATTTCTACCACGGTCAAAAAGCTTACTATCATTTGCAAGAAAAGAAAAATCATCTTGAACTCGCGTGTGTAATGGCAATTCATCGTGTCGTGTTATACTCCCTCCGGAGCCCGGACCATAATATAAGATGGTTTAATTATTCCAATACGAACAACATACAGATGCATATAGACATATTTTAGTGTGTAGATTTTGCTCTATATATAGTCCGTATTAAAAATACCTAAAACATCTTATATGTCCCTACCAAAACCTTAAAGTTCGCTAGTCACCGGCAAGTTTATTTCTGTTCACGTGAGTACGTACGTGACTGCATGTGCGTACGCGTGTCTCTGGCTGTGTGCGCGTGCGAGTGCTCATGCCCACATAGTCACGGCCGAAGATTTTCTTTTACAGCAATCACGTGCGGGGTGTCCTAATCGTATATTCGTATGTCGTGACCATTTCGCGCCTTCGTGCTAATATGTGCCCATTTGTGCATCGGGCTCATCTGGGCCCGTTATTCTTCGGGCTTCTAATATTTCTGAGAGATTTTAGGCCCTGTTCTGGAAGAACAGGCCTCTTCTATATGGGTTGTTTGTTCTATTAAAAACTTGATTATGTACCCACCGTATGTTGTGAAATGTGATTTTGTGCGGCCCGCACATACTCCGTACATGCACAAGCGAGGTCGTGCGGTGACTGTGCTCTCTTTTTAGCACGTTGTGAATTGTGATTTTGAAACACTCCAGTACTTAATTTGTGATGGAGATATACAATTTGGGACCAGGAGGGGCAAGCATAGGAGGGGAATAGAAGAAACTGAGGGCTGGTTTCTAATTCTGACACTTAACGTAAAATAAGTACCTATTGGAGATATACACCTTGAAATTTGTGCATGCAAATTGTCCTCTGGTTAATTAGTTCATAGACAATGGCGTTAAGACAGTAAATCAAATAAAAAGTAAAATAATACGAATGATATATTCTTCTCGCATTTGCAGGCATAAAAAATGGCAGGGTCCTGTGAAAAGGTGATGTACTTAAATCTGGTGATTCCAGATTTACCTGGACTTACAAAAGCAAAGCATGACAATCCCCAATATTTTTTATCAATTTGTCTTAAATTTATAGAAAATGACTTGCAAGTTCCAACTAGATTTATTTAATATGTTTACAGGAACATGATATAGATATGTTGATACCCAGCCACAAGTTATGTTCTCGAAACTCATGCATGAAGACAGTGGCGGACCTTGACCAAGATTATAGGAGGGGCTAAAAGACATTAAATGGCAGTTGAGGGGGCCAACTAAAATTATTTTGTGTTTTGTGTGGTAAAAAATTGTGAATACAAAGTAGTATTGTGCAAAATATAATTGAGTTGGGGGGGCCATGGCCCTTTTGGCCTCCACTAAGGTCCGCCACTGCATGAAGACACACTCGTCAAAGAAGTTCGACACGTGTTTAATCTCTCTATCGACCAGGAATACAAATGAATCGGTGTCCATCTTGACCCATTTCCAACCCAATTTTGAGTTGGAATTGCTTTGGCTCGGACACGTCATGGACGCATGTGGTGTCCTCTCCTTGTCCTTCCCTGGCCCGCGTGTCAGTGGCACATATACTAGCACCCCCCCCCCCCCCCCCCCACACACACACACACACACACCCGATTTCCAGCCTCTTGTCATCTTCGCCCCTCTTTGCCGCCATCGCGATTATGACCTCGTCGTCGGTTCTACCAACCCCGTCTAACATTCATGACGTCACTGCATACATGCATGATAGAGAGCCGCCGCATGGGGTGGATTTTGGCCGAAGTTTCAATTAATTATTTTTTGCGGGAAAAGTTTGAATTATTTTGGTGTGACAACGGAGTTCAGAAAAGCCTGGAAGAATGTAAATATAAAAATACATTATGAGGAATCTGTCAAAGCATCCAATCCTTAAAGCCCACAAATATATATACAAACCATGTTAAAAATATTTTAGGAATGGATTTAAGGGATCTTTTAGAGTTAATTGCAAAATCACTTTTTTTTATGAATAACACCAAGGCAGAGTTGCTCTGTTTAATCATCTGTCAAAGCACGAATATGGGCTGTGTAGCCTAGCTACATGCAAGGCAAGAAACCGCACGGAAACTATCTCAAATCCCAACACGGTCGGATTAACCAATCCGCGACGCGCCATTGCTCGCGAACAAGGAAAGTGTAGTTCCGGCCGAAAGGAAGGTTTCGAATTCCATGGATCTATATAGACGTGAGGGCTACGGAAGGTGATGCTGACGGAGAAGCACAAGATTACTATCGACGGCGACGATGGACTTGGAGATGGACGCGCCTCCCCGCCCGGCAACGGAGATGGACGCGGCTGCACCACACGCCGGGGGAAGCCCTTCACAGGCACCCGGAGTGGCGAATACTTGCTTCAACCGTTGCTGCAAGATCGCCGGCCACATGATCGGGCCCCTATTGCTTTGCTGTCTCCTCGCCTATATAATCTGGTCGCAGGTGACATACAAGGACCCAAACTACTCCGTCGCGATCACCGCCGCCTCCGGCCTCGACGGCCGGCCCGCGATGGAACCGGCGTTCAACCTCACCGTCAGCATCACCTTCCGTAGCCCTTTCGGGCACCCGTGTGACAAACTCGGTCCGACTGTCCAGGTCAGCTACCGTGGCTTCCCGCTAGCCTTCGGTTCTGCGCCGCAGGTCTGCGATCTCGCACAAAACCACGCCAAGAAGGGCAGGACGGTGCGGAGCACGGTGGTCGCGCGGGGGACAAGGGTGTGGCTGCCGGAGCCGGCGATGGACAGTCTCGCCGCCGACGTACAGCGCTCCGCCGGGGTGTTCGACGTCGTGCTCACGATCCCGTACACGAGTTTACCCAAACGCACCAACAACGGCCTCATGGTATCGTGTGTGGGGAGGCGTGTCGGGGACGATGGCGGTGGCGGGGCTTTGTGCGAGGTGCGAGATCAACCACGGCCGCGGCCGTGACGTATGTGAATCCTGCAGCACGCCGGGGAAGAAAAAGAAGATCGGGTCCAGCCTGGCTGATGTTGCCGATGATCACGGTGTGCCTTGTAGGCGGATCTTTTTTTATTACTGAAGGAGCTCTCGCCCCTGATTTCATTTTATTGAAATAAACCCCATAAACAAGATTCAGAGAGTAGGTGGATCTTTATTCACTTTTCAATTTGATTTCATCTTATTATGTTCGTTTCCGAAGATTCAGTATAGACATAAACTCCGGATGACTCTTTGTTGTGTATCGATCTGATTCTCGTTGGGTGAAGGAAGCATGCACCATTAGAACTTGACGTAAATTCCTGCTATTTGGCTTGTTTTTGCGGCGCTGATCAATCACAGAACTACGGGATAGAAATGTACCCACCCTTTTCCTACAAATTCAGCTTGTAACAATGCCAGACAGAAATGCGGTTAAACCTGTGCAGCACAAAACATACCCATGAAATTGACAAGCGCATATTTCAAATGGCTTCACATCATTTTTTTACCCTTTCCTCTGACCGGCATTTGGCACTCCTGCTCACCTCATATCACTATCAGGTCGCTGTCTCTCAGAAATGCATGGAGGGTGAACTTACGACAGTACAGACACACTAGATAGACCAATGCCAGGATGCAAATTAATACTCCAGAACCTCCTGGATCATCATTTTCTACTCTACTTATACTGAAATAGGAACCGGTTACTGTCGTCATACGTCCCATTAGTGTGCTTTTGTACCTTTTGTTAGTTTTCCCGTTGCCCACATATTGCTGTCAAGATGTTCTTGTGATGTTTCAGAAGATATATTGCACCACAGATGGAGATTCAGTCCAACATTGTAACAGTTCAGCTCGACTCTTGCTGATACTCTAATCAGGAAAGCAGAGTACAAACGGTAAACCATAAAAAATTGTTCTTGTACATTACTTATAATTACCTTTTCAGCAGCAACGATGCTAATCCAGCCCTAGCCACTGCCGTGACACACTTAAATACCCAATCAATCAACAATGTTAGGGCTTCTCCCATCTACAGGCATCTCAGACGGAGGTAGGAATCTTTACGCAGGAACTTTCCTGGGCAATGAACACTAGCTCGGTGGGTGTGACATGTGTCTATGCTGAAGTAGGAATTGGTGAAAAAAAAAGAATGCGATGAACACCAAGTTGGAAAGCAAGGCTAGTAAGAGGAGAGTGATCACAAAAAAAAGAGATCTTGCAGAGGGTAACGTGCAAACATACTGTTGTTGACGAGAATTCTTTTCATTTCTTGCGTTTTTTTTTTGCGTGTTCTGTTTGCTTTGTGTCCGAGTGAAAGTATTGAATTTGTACAACAAAAAAATTGATCAAGAACATAGTAAAATAAAATGCATTACGCTATGTTTCATTGGAAAATTCAGAAAATGTCGTGGATGCCTATTAATGGTCTTCCTGTAGCTAAATGCATCAAATAAGGTTGCACCACGTTCAGTCCAGAAGGTGAGATGGCCTCAGTTGTTTCTGAAACCATTCGCTCGACAGACAATGGTCATGCGACGAAAAATGAATCGTAAATCTGAGCAGTGCCATAGACCAAGGTTTGGACTTCTTCAACTAAATACTTCAAAACTTCGACTGACATAAGTTTCTACAAGCTTCAAAATTTTGAATTCAAAATCAGTCCAAAACTGTTTATTAGTGTTTAGACTCCAGACTACCACATCCACATGAAAGGTTGTAGCACAGCGTCCTTACCTTATCGCCAACATGTTGGATCCATCAGCTCTCGTGTTTGAGAGCCAATAGCGTTGTATAATTTTTTTTGCGTTATTACGTGTATTTATATCGATCTCGCACAACACGTTAATTCTCAAAACCAAAAAATGGAATGTGGCAAGACTCGAACCAGGGGACCTCCTAAATCTAATGCTGCACCGCTGCCACTGAGCCTTAGATTCTTACGGGGAAGACCACGATATATTTTCTATTTGTCTAAATTATGGTGTTTAAAAATTCAAAATAATTCGGTAAATTTTACTCGTATATCGGTTTCCCTGGGTGCTCGGGATATCCGGTTACCGGGCGTAACTAGATTTCCCAACCGGTAACCAAAACCTTGTTTACAACAAGTATTGTACAACACGGTTAACGCTAACCAAGACTAATCTATCTGATCCGGTTAAATACAAACTAAGTAAACCTTGTTACTACAGGAACGAACTAGATATTCTATCATTGTCGAAAATTCCTCTCTGAAATTCTCTTTCATAAGTTTTAGCAATTTGTACTTTAACTGTCTGTTGTCAAATATAGTCGACTGGTCGTATTATTGCATTATTTGTTAGTTAAACAGCAAGAATGAGAGAACAAAAAATGAGAGCAAAAAGACTGTCGAAAAACCCACTCCACTCCTCCCCTTCCTGGGCCGCTTTCGACATTTGGTACAGAAAGCCTATTCCTCTCCACCACAGCGCGGCTCTACTCTATTCCCGAAAATATTTTTTTAATAATATTTTTTAAAATATTTATTTGAAAAGTAGCACGTTTTTTCAAGAATTTCGGAAAATAGCGCGCTGTCGGCACGGGCCGTGCCGAAACCAGCACGGCTAGTGCCGAAAGCAACATAACAAAGGTATGTCCCTCTTTTAAAATGAAAGTTGTTCAACCGTATCATTTTTCGTGATAATATATACATGAAATATATGCACGTCGACGAGTAGATTCCATTCCCGTGATCGGTTTCGAGTTTGGTCGACTCTAACTCCTTAATTTTGGATCCAAATTTGCAAAAACATTTGACGAATTTTGTCAAATTCGTCACACTCAGTCGTCCGTTTGAATTTTTCTTTCATGAGTGGGGTCCATCCACTCATGAAAGAAAAATTCAAACGGACGACTGAGTGTGACGAATTTGACAAAATTCGTCAAATGTTTTTGCAAATTTGGATCCAAAATTAAGGAGTTAGAGTCGACCAAACTCGAAACCGATCACGGGAATGGAATCTACTCATTGACCCGCATATTTCATGTATATATTATCACGAAAAATAATACGGTTAAACAACTTTCATTTTAATTAAAAATTACACAAGGAACCTACCTTTGTTATGCTTACCGAAAGCCTGGTTTTGGCACGGCCCACCACTGGTTTCGGCACGGCCCATGCCGAAACCTCTGGTTTCGGTACGGCCCATGCCGACGGTGTGCTCGAAATTCTTGAAAAAATATGCTACTTTTCAAATAAATATTTTAAATAATATTATTTAAAAAAAATTCCTCTATTCCCCACACTCCCCCACCCATTCCGACCAAAGCCCTCACCGCCATGGCTCTCGCCGTCTACCACCTCCTGCGGTGGTTCCCCGGACTCGAGGCCATCGACAGGGCCAATCGCGCCTTGCTCTCTTGCGCCGACGCCGAGGGAGGCCACGAGGACCGCATCAGCGCCCTCCACGACCACCACCTCCAGGACATCCTCTCCCTCCTCCCCGCCAAGGACGCCGCCCGCACCGCCGCGCTCGCCTTCCGCTGGCGCCACCTCTGGCGCTCCACTCCGCTCGTCTTCCACGACCACCACCTCCTCCCGTCCTGCGAACCCAGGCACGTCGCCGTCGTAGCCCGCGTCCTCGCCGCCCACCCGGGCCCCTTCCGCACCGTCAGCATCGGCTACTGCGACTTCGGCTGCCACGACCGTGAGCTCGCCGAGTGTCCGCGCCTCCTCTCCGCTAGCGGCGTCCATGACCTCGCCCTCGTCAACATGCCCGCCGACTTCGACCGCCTCCCCGCCCTCCCAGGAGATGTCCTCCGCTGCGACTCGTTCCGCCGCCTAATCCTGGGGTTCTGGAAGTTCCCCGACGCCGGTGCCGGCCTAACCGCTGGCGGCGCGGACGGATTCCCGCACCTCAGGGAGCTCATCATGTTCGGCAACGAGATGCCCGGCGGCCGCGACCTCGACCACATGCTCGCCCGTAGCCTCGTTCTCCACACCTTCGCCGTCGCTGTCAGCAGCATGTTCGAGCGCGTCCACCTCCGCAGCAACAGCTTCAGGTGCGTGCTCCTCTGGCATTGCTTCGTGGAGGAGGTCGCCGTCATGGACTCCCCGCTCCTAGAGCGGCTCATTCTCTGGGAAATCCTCGCTGCTGGCGAAGACTTTTCGGTGGCTGTGAGGTTCAAGATTGCTGCTGGCGCGCCCAAGCTACGTGTGCTCGGCTACTTGGAGCCAAGAGCTCACCAGCTGCAGATTGGGGACATTGTCATCAAGGTACTACCTTTCGATGCATCTCACTTTCAAGTTTCAGTAATAAGAGCATCACCTCTTCAATATGCATTATGCAATGCATATAGACATTCAAATCTCAGTAATGAGCAGGACATCTTCAATATGCGTTATGCAATGCACATAGCCACACAAAGTACTGCAATATCTCGAGTGTGATCATTGAACAAGTAGGTGCTCTTGATCATGTGGCAAGGAAGTAAGATAGATCTCTGTTTCATTTGGTGCAGCCTGACACAAAGGGGGTCATGGTTCCAAGCATCAAGATACTGGCCTTGAAGGTGAACTTTGTGTCAGAATATAATATATACATTGCACAGCCCTTTCCCATCAGTTCGGACTTTTGCGATAATTGGCTAGTGCATCAATCTAATATGGTATCAGAGCCAGAGGTCTAGAGTTCAAATCCTGGCTAATGCAATATTAAAAATAAATATCTGCGGACACCCTAAATTTCACGTCCTAGGCTCGTGAGAAAAAGTCCACAGCCTGGACGTGCGGGGGAGTGTCAGAATATAATATATACATTGCACAGCCATTTCCCATCAGTTCGGACTTTTGAGATAATTGGCTAGTGCATCAATCTAATACTTTGGTGCCTTGAAGGAGGTCAAGATGCTGGCCAGCATCCTCAGGTGCTTTCCCAATGTCGACACCCTGCACATCGAGGTAACATTTCAGCACATTCGTTCCATCAGTCGTCAATTTTGTTTCAGTCGGGTAATTAAACAGAACTAATGTTCACCGCTATGATTTTGCAGTCTATCATCGCTGCTGATGAACCCACTGGAAGCCACAATTCCAAGTTCTGGAAAGAGCTCAGCCCCATAAAATGTGTCAAGTCTCAAGTAAAGAAGATGTTCATCCATGAATTCCGCGGGATCCGAGCGAAATCGAATTCCTCAAGTTCGCTGGCGGGATTGCAGAGAAGCTGGGGACTTTGCTCATCGGGGTCACCAAGGAGATATCTTCTTCGGCGCCTAAGGTGAGTGAGACGACTGCCAAATTGGTGGCTCTATCGGTTTTTTTGATTTTAACCGCGAGCTTTATTGATCTATAATCATAGAGTCATTACAAATAGCCTCCTGAATACAATCAGGAGGAACACCACGCCACACAGACCTAATAGGAGAAAGTTTAGCTAAACAATGTGCAGCAACATTAAGAACACGATTAACATGATGAAAGACACAGGAAACAAAGGACTTCGACATCAGTTTCACATCTTCAATCACCGGCCCGCACAAGGAACGATCCAGCTGAGAGGATGTGATGCGTTGGATCACTGACAAGCAGTCGGAGCCGATGATGATCTTGGAGTAACCTTCCTCCATAGCGAACGAGACAGCACGTCGGACAGCTAGTGCCTCAGCTATCTCTGGAATCAACACATCATCATATCGCTCGCCGCAAGCGGCGAGGAAAGCACCATTTGGTCACGGACGACAATGCCTGCGCCCATCTGTCTTGAGGTGTCGAACAAGGCTGCATCAACATTAACCATGAACGTACCTTCCGGTGGCGGAACCCATTTTGGTGAAGAAGAAGAGGGTTCACGTCTGTGGTCAGTACTTGGCTTGTAGAGGTGTAGCATGATCATATCAATGTAAGCCTTGATCTTTGCCGCAAGAGCGTGTGGGTGCAGCATACCTTCATTTTCACGGAGCTTATTCCTAGCATCCCAAACATGCCACATGGTAACCATGAGGTAAGTGACCTCAGAATCAGAGCACCGATCCAAGCAATCAAGTGTCCAGGTTCTCGGGGAGAGGAAGCTTCTGCGATGGAGATGAACAGAAACCTCCGACTTCACCCCTTGCCACACCTCATTTGCATAAGGGCAGAACAACATCGCATGCTCAATAGTCTCAAACTTATTGCAGAAGACACATGCAGTAGACGCGGGGATATGGCGTTTCTGAAACTGCAGACCGCTCGGCAAACAGTCGTGCGCGAACCTCCAAAGCGTAATTTTCATCTTTCCCGGAGCCTTGTTCGCCCAGAGTTTCTTCCATAGCTTAGAGTTATCCATGACCAGCGAGGAAGACCCCATCCCGGACTTGCTCCGCTCTACAGCATTGCGATCGGAGCGTGCCAACTGGTATGCAGTCCGGACAGTATACTGGCCGAAACGAGCAAGGGGCCAGGAGACAAAGTCAGTCCCCCCATGGCGGCTGATTGGCACTTGCAGGATCTTGTCAGCCACTGCCTCGCAGAAGATAGTCCGAACCAGATCAGAGTCCCAAGCTTTGCCATCCACCGTCATCAAGGTATTCACTTTTTGATTTGGAAGAAGAGGAACCAAGGAGCTAAGAGTATATGGAGGAACCTCTGGTATCCAATTATCTGTCATAATCTTGGTAGCTTCGCCATTACCAATACCCCAACGGATTCCTTTCTTCACAAGAGTCATGCCAAACTGGATGCTTCTCCATGTATAAGAAGAGGAACGTGGTACAGGAGCATCCCAGAAGTCGAAATCGGGGAAGTACCTGCCATTGAGCACTCTAGCACACAAGGAGGAGGGATCTGTTAATAACCGCCAGCACTGCCGCCCTAGCATCGCCTGGTTAAAAAGACCCAGGTCACGAAACCCTAAACCTCCCATACCTTTGGTGTTGAAAGCCATTTCCATGATCGCCAATGAAGTTTCTTTTTCCCATTCTCAACTCCCCACCAATGATTAGCTAAGGCTTGACGCATGGAATCACAGGTGGAGATAGGCAATTGGAAGCAGCTCATCACATAAGTTGGTATGGCCTGTATCACTGCTTTCAACATAGTTTCTTTACCCGCCCGAGACAGAGGACGGTCAGACCAACCATTTAGACGCTGCCAAATCCGAGCAAGGAGATACTTGAAGGTATGAACAGGAGACCGTCCAACCCCCGTTGGCATTCCGAGGTAAGAATCATGGAGCGCCTCGGCTTGAACACCTAGTATCTGTTGAACCCTTGTCTTGACAGCAGAAGGGCAGCGAGGACCAAAGAATATAGCGGATTTGTCCAAATTGATTTTTTGTCCAGAGCCCGCGCAATACAAGTCAAGCACTCGCTGCAAAGCCTCAACACTTTTTTCATCACTGCGGGAGAAGAAAATACTGTCATCTGCGAACAATAAATGGGAAATAGGGGGGCCAATTCGTCCATTGCGAAGACCTTGTAGTTCACCTTGGACCTCCCTTTGCTGCAGTAGACAAGACAATCCTTCCGTGCAAAGAAGAAAAAGATACGGGCTAATGGGATCCCCTTGACGAATCCCTCTGGTAGGAATAACTGGATCAGTTAGGTCACCGTTAACGCGAACAGCATACCTCACTTCGGTGACACACCTCATAATAGTATTGATCCAATTCTGGTTAAAACCAAGCTTCTGAAGGCATCCATAGAGATAATTCCACTCAACTCGATCATATGCCTTCATCATATCCACCTTTAGAGCAAAATATGGCCTCTTGGCATGTTGTTTTCTGATAGTGTGTAGACACTCATATGCAATCAGTGCATTGTCAGTAATCAGTCGTCCAGGAACGAAAGCACTCTGGTGTTCAGAAACAACAGCCGGCAGTATGAGCTTCAAGCGATTAGCTAACACCTTGGAAGCAATCTTATAAAGCACATTACAGAGACTGATGGGCCGAAAATTCTTTAGATGATCAGGAGAAGTAGTTTTCGGAATCAGAACAATAACAGAATCGCAAAAATCATCTGGCAACGTACTTCCGTCAAGAAAACTCCGCACTGCCTGACATATTGCATCCTGTAAAAATTCCCAGTGGGTTTGGTAGAACAGAGCCGGGTAACCATCTGGTCCCGGCGCCTTAGTTGGCCCCATCTGGAATAAAGCTGCTTTGATCTCCTCATTAGAGTACTCTTTAATCAATTCCGTGTTCATATCATCAGTAACTTTGCAAGGAATCGCATCAAGGACAGCAGCCATGGAAACAGTAGGTTCAGACGAAAACATTTACCATAGAATTGTTGAACCATACCTTTTATTTCAGAGGCGTCTTCACAGCGAGAGCCATCCTCTCGGCACAGAAATTTTATTTTGTTTGCTCTTTTGCGTGCCGATGCTCTTGCGTGGAAGAAAGATGTGTTGCGATCACCTTCTCGCAACCAATCAATTCTAGAACGTTGTCGGGCCATAACCTCCTCACGTTCAAAGAGTTCACAGAGATCTTTCTCAATATTCCGAAGCTCAGCCTGATCCGAATTGGCCGAAGTTCGGAGCATTTTCAGTTTGCGTTCCTGATTCTTGATCCTCTTGCGAACAGCACCAAAGGTCTCACGACTCCAAGCTTTAAGAGTACCAGCAACCTGGTGCAGCGTGGACCAAGTGGAGGCGAGGGAGACATCGCCACCAGATTTCTCAGTCCAAGATTTCTCCAAAACCTCTCTGTAGTCAGCTGCTCGCAACCAAGCAGCCTCGAAACGAAAACCTTGCTGAACAGGAACAACACGGTTGTCTTGATGCACAGTACAGAGATTAATGAAGATGGCCAAGTGATCCGAGGATGTGGTAATAACATTTTCCACGGACACATCATTAAAACGGGCAGAGAAGCACCCATTAGCGACAGCTCGGTCCAGCCTAACTTTGACGTGATCTTCTTCACACTGTCTATTACTCCATGTGTACTTCGGTCCCACAAAGCCAAGATCAATCAGCCCACAATCATCAAGGCAATCACGGAATAAAGACATTTGTGTTTCAGATCTCTCCCGAGCCCCAACGTGCTCATCTTGCGTCAATGCTTCATTAAAATCACCGCAACAAATCCATGGTCCTTCCCAGTCCGTTTTCAGCCGGCGTAGCAAGTCCCAGAAGACAAGTCGCTGATCTCTCCTTGGTTCCCCATAGACAAAAGTTACCCTCCAAGGTGCTTCATTTTCAGTTTTGATAGTCACATCAATGCAGTGAGAATTATAACCCCTCAAAGAGACAGTGTATTGCGGCAACCAGAACAACGCGAGGCCCCCACTGAGCCCCACACTACTGACAGCGAAACTTCCAGCATAGCCCAAAGACCACATGAAATTTTGAGCTTTAGTGTCCTTCATCTTCGTTTCGCACAAAAAGAGGAAGGAGGGTCGATAAGTCCGCAAAAGATAGCGGAGTTCGCCAACCACCGAGTCCGACCCCAGTCCTCGGCAGTTCCAGCATAGTAGACTCATTGCGTCGGGCGGGACTGCTGAGCAGTCGCCGCCAGATCCGCCGATCGGGGTGATGTCTCAATAACATCCAACTTGTGTTTCTTGTTTGATGAAGAGTCTGATTCTGCCACCAGGTCAACACCACTGTCCATTGTGGCCTTATGGATAGTGGTAGCCAAAACTATGGCCCCGTCAGGCACATTGGTAGTAGGGAATGTCAAGGCTTCAATGGCTGAGGTACTGGTCACCTTGGGCCTGTACACTTTACGCTTCTGACCACTGATCCGTGCGCTATCTCCCTTCACCACAGCTGCAACTTTCCCGGACTGATTTTGTGTTGGTTCCCTCGGCTTACGCTGCCTAGTTTGCTTGGGTTTAACTGGTGACGCGACCTCACCTGATTGCCTTTTATCTTTCTTAGATTTAGCAGCCGTCTGCGGCTGCACTTTTGGACATCCAGCCCCCTGACTCTGCCAGGAACTTTGATCACTCATAAACGATCCCTGGCCAGAATTCGTTCCTGATGTCTTCTTCTTTCGATCATCTGGAACGCAAAGATGTGGACCATGATATGGAAGAAAGCCATCTTCATCACGCTCCCCTGGGGTTGGACAATTTGTCGACGAGTGCCCCAACAAACCGCAGGAGAAGCAGAATGTCGGGAGGCGCTCGTACATAATCTTGAAATGGTCAGTTTCCTGTCTCTTCTACGAGAAAACAGATACAACGCGCATCAGGGGCTCTGTAATGTTGATAGAGGCACGGAAACGCAAAACTCCCCCCACGCTCTTCCTTTATCATCCACTTCCATCTTCTCCACCCTTCCCACACGGCTAGCGAGTTCTTTTCCTCTATTATCATTCATGAGGCCAAAGGGGAGATTAAGAATACGAACCCACAAGCTCAACCTTTCAAAACGTATATCAGCTGGTTTGAGACTGGGATCAAAATCTGTAAGTAGCACTGCATGGTACCAACAGTCCAAGGGTGACCTGCCGTAATACGGTCCTTGTCAGCTTTGGTCGCAAATTCCGCCAAGAAAAGGTTCTGCCCAAGCGGGTGAATCTCAAGTCCCTTAGGATTTCCCCACGCGGGACGGAGAGCGGCCTTGATAGTGGAGATGTGTAGCACATTGGGTGCTAGAACTTTTCCTGCAAGAGCCCACTCAGGGCAGCCAAGATCATCCTGCTCACCATCATCTTCTAAAACAAAAGCCTCAGATTCCTGAGAGGTGAGCCGCAGATTGCCGAGCATCTCCGCGACGTCGTTGCCGGTCGCCGCATCGGTTGGCGGCCTGCTGGAGGAGGCCTTGACCGTTGGCAGATCCCTGGAGGTGATCGCCAGAGGCCTAGTCGAGTTTCCTCGGCCAGGAGTTGGGTTCCCAGATGCGAACTCCTTCCCACTCATGGCGGCACGAGAGTCCAAGGGGATGGAGGCACTCGCGACACAAGGACGGCGGGGAGGATAGCACACGGGAGCAGGGGGTGGGGCGACGGCGAGGGAATCACCGCCACCAGACGAGGTCGGAGACGTGGAGGATCAGCGCGATCGCCGGAGCGAAGGAGGAGACCCTAACGAAACCGGCAAAACTTCAGGAGAGGTTGGCCACTGCGGAGAGAGGACGACGAGGCGCTTCCGGATCCGTGTTCAGATTCGCGAGACGAGGCCGGTGGAGGAAGATCAGGTCGCCGGCGGCAGCTGCACACCCCGCGTCGCCATGTCGTGAGAGCTCCTCCGTACACACAGAGCACAAAACAGAGTTGGCTATTTGGTTAACAATGTGGCGGCTCTATCGGTTGGAGCATGGGCCTGCGGCGACTGTGAGCTGCTGCTGGTGGGGCCTAAAGGGGAGGACATTTTGAGCTTTTGCGAAGCATCTGATCTCTCCATTGAGGACCCTTTCCATTGACGCACTTGAAGCTGGGTATTATACTTCTTGAACCTAGCCTTTTTTTTTTTTTTTGCGAAACACAGTACAACGCAAGCGCTCATATACACGCGCACACACTCACCCCTATGAACGCACGCACGCACACCCTACCCCTATGAGCACCTCCGAGAGACTGAGCCGGCGGGTCGAGTCTTGAGATTGACGAAGTCACCACGGGCGCCTCGCTGTCGACGGGAACGTCGCCTCCCACTGAAGAATATTCCGCCTTAAATGAGAAACACCAGCGTCAAACCTGGGGTTTGAACTCTGGTGGGCTGGGGGTACAACCACCCACCTAACCATCTTGCCACAGGCAAGTTCTCGAACCTAGCCTTTTTACTTTAGAGGTATCATGAATTCTTTTGCACGATGGTCGACACTCCTTCGGTTTGAAGGGATGGATGCTCTTAGGAAAGGGCAGTTTCAGGTGGCATGAGTAACTGCAAGTGTTGAACTCATGAGCAGAAACTATGGATTTACCATGTTACTATGTGCTATGTGTGTGATCAACATTGATCTGTGTTTGATTCTGGCAGAAGTGAAGGACATGCTTACTATCCAGACCTCTTTCGTTTTGATGCCCATTCAACACTATTTATTGTGATGCTGCTTTTAGTTTCCGTTTCATTCAAGGTTAGGGATCATTCTATCTATGGGTAGCAGATATTACATATGACTGCCAAGATCATGCATGCACCTCCGTCAGGAAACCATTCTTTTGTTCATAGAACCATGCGTAGTAAGAAGCATGTAGTGCATTAGAGCATTAATTGTTTGTTCATCCCACTGAACTATACATGTGCTCTACTCAGCATGTTCGACAATCAATAAGTTCGCTGAAGGAGTGCAGCCATTCGATGGAAATACCTGCGAGCAACAAAAATCTTCAGTTGGTTATCCTACTCCTCATGTTGAACAGACACTGTGTTTCTTCTTTTATAGGGAAAATGTTAACATGTTCCTAACCAAGATATCTTCACAGTAGATTAGAAGTAAGAGGAAGCAAACTCACCTCATCGGTAGAAGTTGTCTATCACATTCTGGAGCAATATAGTCATCATTGTCCTGGGAAGCATAGTGGCTAATCTTGCTTGTGCTTGTTAGGTCCTGATGTCTTGCAATTGCTGCAACTCGTAGTGCCTGAGATGCCTGTAGGTGGGAGAAGCCCTAATGTTGTTAATTGATTGGGTATGTGCAATCCATCTTCTAAAACATCTGTTGTGCAATCCATCATTTTTTTTCTCCATCTGTTGTGCAATCCATCTTCTAAAACATCACAAGAACATCTTGACAGCAATATGTGGGCAACGGGAAAACTAACGTAAAGTACAAAAGTATCCTAATTGGACGTACGACGAGAGTGGCCGGTTCCTATTTCAGTATAAGTGGAGAAGAAAATGATAGTCCAGGTTCTGGAGTATTAAGTTGCCTCATGGCATTGGTCTATCTAGTGTGTCTGTACTGTCGTAAGTTCTTTTCCCCTGCATGCATTTCTGAGAGACAGCGACCTGATTTGAGGTGTGCAGGAGTGCCAAATGCCAGTAAGAGGAAAGGGCAAAAACTAAAAAATGATGTGAAGCCATTTGAAATATGTGCTTTTCAGTTTCATGGGTCTGTTGTGCTGCACAGGTTTGACCGCATTTTTGTCGGGCATTATTACAAGCTGAATTGTGTAAATGGCACCGGAAGTCACACAACTTATCCGGTGTTTGCACTTAAGTCACACAACTTGCAAAACGAAAAAATTGGTCATACAACTTGAGTTTCGGGTGCACATAAGTCACAACTAACTGACTTTGTTAGTTTTTTTTTTTTTGCATCAAACATCCCTGAACTTTCTGGTACAAGGTTTTTTTCCAAAAATTACATGGCCGCATTGACCCTCAAGGTGCTCGACGAAATGACGAGCAGGGCCTAGTGGCCCGGAGTGCGGCGTTGGACGAACCTCTCGGCCGCGTCCCACGGTGCCTCGACCCGGACGACGACCACCTGTTGCTGCGCGCGTTCAAGAACAAGGCCGACTACTGCCACGTCCACGGCCTGGAGGTGCTCTACAACTACAACACAGCGTTCCTGGAAGCGGAGATGTACGGGTTCTGGGCAAAGCTGCCGCTGCTGCGGTCGCTGAACGCTGATGATGGTGTACCGGAGTCCGGAGGTGCAGTTCATATGGTGGATGGACTTGGACCCGCTGTTCACACACATTGCGTTAGGGCTGCCCTTGCCCAGGAAAGTTCCTGCCATCTAAAAGCAGATTCCAACCTCCGTTCCAAAATATTAAGTTCCTTGTAGACATACATATCAACAGCAACAACGACGAAATTAGTACGCCTTACCAGACCAAACTCTTGTGCTTCTCGTCATACGCTACAAAGAACTGACACAAGGAGATGTCGAACAGGGGCATAACAACAGTAAGCAGAAACGGTAGTTCATCCCGCCATGCATAATTATTTGCACTCCTATTCAGCAAAATAGTTCACAGCGCAAACAAGCAATAATTCATCTCCAAGAGACACTGCCTACATATATAATTCACAGGATATATAATCAAGGGGGCAACAACCTAACAACTAAAAGAACAAGAGCAGAGCTGCTAAGTTTGATCTTGTTCGAGAAATTTTATC
Source organism: Poa pratensis (assembly GCA_947311845.1). Classification (NCBI taxonomy): domain Eukaryota; kingdom Viridiplantae; phylum Streptophyta; class Magnoliopsida; order Poales; family Poaceae; genus Poa; species Poa pratensis. Next base: position 18,751,403 of record CAMZMU010000039.1, read on the forward strand.
TACTTCAGTTCCTTGTATAGGATATATATATTAACTGCTGAATAAACATCCTTTTGGCGACCACTGTTACATGGTCCGAACACTCTGAACAAATTGATTTGTGGATTAGTTTTTGCGGTGTCTGAAAGGACCGCTGTTAGCTTCCTTCACTCGCCCTTCTGCTTCTTTAATCGCCTCTTGGGGCCTGATGCGGTCGTGCACCTGCCCACAAACTTGAGGACTTCGTCGATGAGAATCACAGGAAGCGCAACCAGCAGCACCAGCAGCCACTCGTTCAGGCTGAGAGGCACGATGCCGAACACGTTTGCGAGGAATGGCACGTAGAGGATGAGGAAGTGCAGTCCAAACGACACCGACGTCGCCAGGAGCAGCCACGGGTTGACCCACGGAGGCATCCTCAGCAGGCTGGTGTCTTCAGAGAGGGCGTTAAGTGAGTTGAACATCTCAATTGCCACCAGCACGGACAGCGAGAGTGTTGTCGCCTTCACTTTGCCAGCCTGGAAGTACTCGCAAGGGTTGTCGAAGGTGAAAGTTCTAGCTCCAGCAGTGAAGGGCGCAACAGTGAAGTTGTCCCAAGTTGAGCACTGGCCCCAGTTTGAGAGCTGCGAGTAACTGACAAGGGTGTGACCATCTCCAGTGAGGTCAATGCCCATGAAAGATCCATGGGTGTACCAGATGACAAAGATGCCGACAGTGGCAATCCCCACATAAAGGCCAATGACCTGCAAGTAATGTATCACACAGGAGAAAATTAAACCCAGAAAGGTAGGCAAGACTCCTGAAAGAAATCAAACAGAAAAGTAGTGACTAGTGGAGAATTGGAGAGATCTTTTACCAGGTAACGGAACAAAATCCAGGGAGTAATCAGTGAGTCGTCGCTCCTCCTTGGTGGTTTCTTCATGATATCCTTGTCAGGAGGATTGAAACCTAAAGCAGTTGCAGGGGGGCCATCGGTGACGAGATTAACCCATAGAAGTTGAACAGGTATCAACCCCTCAGGAATACCCAAAGCAGAGGTCAGGAAAATCGAGGCAACTTCACCAATGTTTGAGGAAATCATGTATCTGCAGTAGTGAAGCAAAGAAGTCAGAATCCTTAATAGGAGTACAAAATTTTAAAACAACTGGATGTAGACTAAAATGCATGCAAAGCTAACAAGGCTTTCAGTGTACAAACCTGATGAAAGCTTTCATGTTGTTGTAAATGGATCTTCCTTCACCAACTGCAGCAACTATGGTACTAAAGTTGTCATCAGCTAGTACCATGTCTGAAGCCTCTTTGGCAACCTGGGAAAATATAGGATTTTTCAGATACCACTCTAAAGCATAAGCTGAACAAAAGCATAGGTTTGCACATACTACTCTTTTCTCAGAATCTCTAAATTCAATTTCTTGTATAAACAACTAAATATATGTTGTTTTCCTGCTCTAATTCAAACACTGCTATTTGATTAGCTGAAAACAAGTACAACATACAAGGGCAAGGGCTACTGATTGATATATTTATAGGTTTCTAAAGTAAAAAGTCAGACAAAAATGACAAATTAGTTCTGGAATATAAAAAAACACGACCAGGAAACCAAAGAAAGAAATGATATCAGAGCAGAAGACCTAGAAGGCTCTGAAGTGCAAATTGATAGTTTGTTCAGCTGCGCTACCTTGCAAAGGGCGTCTATACTTTTGTTCTCTGCTCTGGATCATGAAAGTAGGTTTTCAGAAACTGTTATATCTGACGATTCATGGTTTTCTGTTAGTTATGCAACCATATAGTTACAGCCTATGGTTTTCTGTTAGTTATGCAACCATATAGTTACAGCCTAATGTTTGTGATCAGACTAGGTATGTTTTGTGACTGGACTTGTGATTTGAGGTTGTATGGTGAGTACTATACAAACTTTGCCGTTTCTCATTTTACAGAAAATAGGGCCTTTTCCCTGAATGAAGATAGAACGAAACCAGAGGTCTGAAAACATCTAAGATAGTGTGCCTTAACATACCTCAGTGCCAGTAATACCCATCGCTATACCAATGTCAGCAAGTTTTAGAGCAGGGGCATCATTTACTCCATCTCCAGTCATAGCAACAACTTCACCATCTTCTTTTAACAGTCTCACAATCTCTTGTTTGTGCCTAGGCTCTGCCCTAGAGAACAGAAGGCCACCTTTCCTTCTAAGCAATGTCTTCTTATCCTGAAGTGCCATGAACTCTTTCCCCGTAAAGCTCTTCAAGCTAATGTCTTCGTCAGGTGAAAATACGCCAATTTCATGGCATATTGCCTCAGCAGTTTCTTTGTTGTCTCCTGTTATCACCATAACACGGATACCCGCAGCTCTGCAGTCCTCAATAGCATCAAAGACTTCTTCCCTCGGAGGATCCTAACATAGTTAACATTCAATAAAAGCTTGTCAGCATCATATGAAAATAATAATACAGAAAAGCAGATTATCAAATCTTCGTGACCAGGGAATTTTTCCGTACATTTAATATTGTGAACTTAATTGTAGAACAACACTGATACAGAAAAATATACACAGTGAGGAGCAATCTTACCCTTAGGCCAGCAAGACCAGCAAATATCAGGTCTGTCTCAATTGCCGCATAATTGGCTGGATCCAGCAAAAGCTTGTGAGCAGGATGGAATTCACCATCATACGTTGCAAATTCTCCAAGATCCTCCTTGTATGCAAAACCGAGGCAGCGCAGAGCTTTTGTTGACAATTCATGGAGACTTGCCAGAATAGCTTTTCTTGACTTCTCATCTAACGGCACAACTGATCCATCCTGCAGCTGAATATGTGTACTCCTCTCCAGCAAAGTTTCAACAGCTCCCTGTCATCAGGACACATCATCAAGCACTTAGAGTTACTTCAGG